>QRFJ01004892.1:0-16612 GCA_006176705.1 Cocos nucifera
ACATAATCAACCCATTTTTAATAAAATAAATAAAATAATTAATTAATGATAGCCCATAATTAGAAAAATTCTTACAATGTACAAACTAATTCCTAACATTAAAAACACTTAATGTTATTAGATTACAAATTAATTCAATTCCAAACTCAAATCCTTGTCCCATGTTCTAGTTGGGATTTTGGTGCAATACATGTAGGGTATTATAACAAATCCTGGTCCTGGGTAGCATCATGTTTCTTTACTATTTATGAATAAATATCCTGAGTTGGGACTTCCCAAACTCTTATCGACATTAAAAAAGAACAAAAAAACATGTTTAACCACACCTATTATATTGCATATGCTAGATGTTGGGCATCTAATTTAAATGGAAGTTATGAGTAATTTATGTTGCATACAGGCTAATTTGACCTACCAAAGATTTTTGGAATGACACACCTTCTAGATTTTTTTCAGTAGGTATGGTCTTTTATCTTGGATTTTCTTAGTTAGAGCGTGTAGGTAGAGATGAAGAATAGAGAAGTTGAAACATATTCCTTAAAAGCCATTTTAGCATTTACTAACTAAAACCTTGCAACAACTTCAATTATTAAACATCACATCATTCAGGCATATAATAGTATTTTGACCATTTGAATGAGGATGATGATGTAGTATCTTGTTGGCTCCACTCAAGCTTCAATACTAGGAGAAGGAGCATTATTATGTATCGCATCTGGGCCTCTAGGAACTGCAAAGAGGATTCTTTCGGTTCCAGTCAAGCCTTCAACATTTGGAGGAGGAGCCTGATGATGTGTTGGGTTTGGGCCTCCAGGAACTTCGCGGAGGATTCTTTCGGTTCCACTCAATCCTTCAACCTTTGGAGGAGGAGTTTGATTATGCAACGGGTTTGGGCCCGTAGGAACTATATGGAGGATTCCTCCATCTCTAAGGAAGAGCCTAGAGTGCCCATCGCCTCTTGCTTCAAGACCCATATCAAGAGCCAATGCAAACATCAACATAATACAAAGTGCTACCTTAGGGCTTTCCATATCTCTAATCAACACTTTGTTGCTGTGGGGAGGAGGGGTTTTGTGTTTTACTAATATATGAACTCCAATTTGCTATAGGGGAGGGGATGAAGTTGCGAACAAAAGCTCTTAATGATATTAATGCATTTCATTGGGTATACATGATGAGTTTGCATTTCATCAGATATACATCACAAGTCTCGATATAAAGATGATATATATGATGAGATATCCTTAACTATTCAGATAAGAAAAATGACCATTACAATTTAGTTATTTTGTGGCCAACAAAATCCACTTTAAATATTCTTTTAATACAACAAGATTTGGAGGGACTCTTGATTCCACCATTGGCTTTGTGCGGCAAGCGGATGAAGCAGCCAACAGAATCTTAATGCTGATATGTAGATATTATAATGATATTAATGCATTTCATTACATATTCATGGCTAGACGTCATCACAAGTCCTAATTACTTGTGATATACATCATGAGCTATCCTTATCTATTTTGATAAAGAAAATAACTGTTACAATTTAGTTATTTTGTCGCCAACAAAACCCACTTTAAACTTGTTGTTAATTAATATGGTAAGATGGTTTGAAGAGAATGTTTGACACCACTACTCGATTTTTGTGGTGCATGAGACATGTCATGGGTGGGGGTAGAGGACTAAATAACAAATTGTATGATACCATATTTTTAAAGAATACTCAAAAAATTGATAAAATGCCACACATTGTGCCCCCTACATTCTTTTTAAAATGCTCGTTTTTATAAAATGAGGGGATTTTAATGCTGGTTGAATTTTATCAGGATAAAAAAATACAAGCTTATAACCCCACACATTTACGAACTGCAGGAATTTAGTATTTTCATCAAATATTTTCCAATAAAAACTACTTAAAAACTATTTTGTAAACTAGCTATGAGGGGAACCCAACCATTGACCCCTCATTTGCCTAAGAACTAGCCAACGATGGTGACAACATTCTACTTTATTAAAATTAAGATTTGTTAAATATATTAGATGATTATTCACGTTATATTGAAAAATATTATGATGTTTCATATCTTGATAATTATTTCATATTTATTTGACTAGTTTTTCAACCATAAACTAGAGCTGAAACCAACATCCCCTTGATCACAACCAACTCATGTGGAGTACTGTGGCATGATCACAAGCTAGCATTACTAGGGACTCTACACATTAGCACTGCTTTATGTATCAAACAAGGATGGCTATAAATATAGAGCCTACAAACTGATCCTATCATCGAAAAAATATAATAATATTATATTACAACACTTTGTTGCTCTGGGGAGGAAGGGTTTTGAGTTATACTAATATATAAACTCCAGTTTGCTATAGGGGAGGGGATGAAGTTGCCAACAAAAGCTCTTAATGACATTAATGCATTTCGTTGGATATACATGATGAGTTTGCATTTCATCAAATATACATCACAAGTCTTGATATAAAGATGATATATATGATGAGATATCCTTAACTATTCGGATAAGGAAAATGACCGTTACAATTTAGTTATTTTGTGGCCAACAAAATCCACTCTAAATATTCTTTTAATATAACAAGATTTGGAGGGACTCTTGATTCCACCATTGGGTTTGTGCGGCAAGCAGATGAAGTTGCCAATAGAATCTTAATGCCAATATGTAGATATTATAATGATATTAATGCATTTCATTACATGTATATGGTTAGTCGTCACAAGTCTTAATTACTTGTGATATATATCATGAGCTATCCTTATCTATTTTGATAAAGAAAATGACTGTTACAATTCAGTTATTTTGTGGCCAACAAAATCCACCTTAAACATGTTGTCAATTAATATGGTAAGATGATTTGAAGAGAATGTTGACACCACCACTCGGTTTTTGTGGTGGGAAATGTCATGGTTGGGGTTACAAACTAATCCTACCATCGAGAAAATATTATATTATTATATTACTAATTTCATTCCTCACTCAAGTCCTTGTTCCATGTTCCACTAGGGGTTTGGCACATACATGCGGTTGAGCCGTTCAACATGTTTAGCTACACCTATTATAATAAGTGTTGGCCATGCCTGGGCAGCATCATGTTCCTTCACTATAATAAATCTTTGAGTTAGGTCTTCCCTAACTCTTATCATCATTACAAAAAATAATAAGTTTTTTTTTTGATACCATAAAAAAAAAATGTCAACAAACAACATCTGGTACTTATTTTTGAATTAGGGGGGTAAAATATCAACCAATAATTAAGTCATGTAAATCTAATTTGGCATAGGCCAACAGTGAACTTGCATCAGATATGTGATCACCTAATTCCTTTAAAGACTAGCCGCATGAATTTTAAAGCGACCCAAAGAAAATAAAAATAAAAAAAGAAAGAAAGAAGGAAAAATGGTGAAGAAGACTTCCGTTAGGAGTCTTCTTCCATCCAAATTTTTGAAGAAGAAAATCAAATTTGGGGAGGATTCGACCTCCCCTCCGCCTTATAAATTAGATCCCCTCCCCCTCAAGAGATCTCGTACGACAAGCTGACCCTCATCTCTTCTTCTTTCTCTCCCTTTCTTTAGATTGAAGCCACAACCCCCTCATTCATGCTCATCAGAAATCAAAGAAGAGAAGCCATTGGAGCTAAGGTAAGGCCCCGATTCTTCTTCCTCTCCTTCTTCCCCTTCTTTCTATTGGCCTTGGGCACCACCGTCGGCCACCGATTTGGTCAAAAAACTCCGAAAGAAAGATCCTCTATTTTTTCCTTCTTTTTCTTGATTTCTCCCTGTCCGGACATCACCACCTGCTGTCTCTTGCTCTGTTGTCGTCGGCCGCCCACTACTGCAACTTGCCACCAATCTTTTGGCCTCTAGCCATCATGTCCAATAGCTCCCACCCTCCCTTGTTCGACCAAGAGAGAAGAAGAAAAGAAAAGAAAAAGAAAGAAAAAGAAAAAAATAAATATTCTCTCTCCTTCTCTCTTTGATTCATGAACCCTAGATTGAACCTATAATGAAATAATGATGATTGAAGATTGCTCTAAAATCCATGTAGTAGATCGAATCCCAGTCTGACTTTTGTCAGAAATTTATAGCTTTTTGATCATGAACAATCCCTATTGAATCATCATGATTTGATCCTTGATGATCCTAATCATGATTGCCTCTTTTATCGGATACAAAAATTCTCTCTCTACTTTCTCTATCTTGATCAACTTTCTCTCTCTAAGAAGACCTATGAATCCTGTACTAAGTCACGTCTTTATCTTTTAGGAACCCATGTTAACTCTAATAAAATGATCCAAAGCCTCTTTAAAATCTGTGTCATATGTTAACCCCACTTTGGCCATGTCAAGTATCTTATAAATTCATTATTGATGAACCCTGTTGATCGATCTTGACTTTGATTCAATATGTGTTTCACAATTCTTTAATCAAGTCATTTAAATTTGACCCTCAACTTAAAGACCCTAAATTGTCCTGATGATTGGACAGTCTAGCACATCCAGCCAACAATCCTCTTTTCTTATGATTTAATCATATTGAATTCATCAAATAGAAAATTGATCATATTTTTGATATTTTAAATAGGATCACCTATGAAGTCTAAAGATCTAGGGCAATCAAGATAAGTAGAATCTTACGTTTCTTATTTCAAATTTACCATATCTTTTTATGCAAATAAATTGTTACTATAAATTCATGTTTTTCATAAAATAAGGATCGACATATGAAGTATGAAAATCATATTTTATTATGATCATCGCTTTTATAAACATGTTTTATGAAAATGGCATATTTTATAATGCATGAATTTTATCTAAGTATATGTATGTTTTAAGAAAAAAATATAAGAATTTGAAAAGCTCTCAGATAGCTATGAATAAATTCTCATGAAAAAATCGACATTTGGAGCTAGCATCCATAAGAAACATGGCCCCGCCAATGGATTCCAAGTTAGCACAAGAAATAAGAATCCTATCGATTAAGAAACATGGTCCTGTCATGAGTACAATAGTGATCTTAGCATGAATATTTGTGAACAAGATTTTAAAACATGATTTGAACATATGATCAAGAATGATTTACAAATCATATTTATAAAATTTCATGATTTATGCATGCATGATTGATTTATGACTTATTTTATATGAAATATTTTATTTGTAATATATGTTATTTTTTAAATAATGCATTATTATGGAAAGCCTTATGCTTGGTCCAGTAAAGAAATGTATGTTTTATTTACTAAGCTAGTATAGCTTATATTCTTTTTTTTTTGCTTTTAAAGAGGATTAAGATTAAGAACGATGAAGGATCTAGGCTTGGAGATCTGCATAGCAAGCTTGAAAATTTTATAACTGAACTTAGTCTAATCATGAACTTATAGTTGTCTATTTATAAATTTGAGATATGGGTTTGGTATTTGGTTTTTTTGGATTTAGATGCTCTGGACCTATATTGGTTTAATTACTTGATAAATGATGAAATTAAATCTTTATTTATGTTTTACTATGATGAATTTTAAGTGATTATGAATGACAGGCTTTGTATTATTGAGGGCGGTACCCCTTGGTAGTATGGCTGTATTATGTTCTAGATTTGGGGCATGATATTTTATGGTATTAGAGCAATAGATTTGATCATGGATAGACCTTAAAAGACTAGCAATAAGTTTAATCATAATTAAAACTTAAACTTAGGATTGTGATTCCTAGGATTGGGCAAACAAAGAGTATAGAAGAATTGATCGAGATTAGAATTGTACAATAGAGAGGATTCAAAGATTGGATTTCGGATCAATAGGTATTGTGATGCATAACCAGTATATGATGTGTATAATATAACTAATGAGTTATATCTTAGATTTTAATAAATAGGATGACCTAAGTTTAAGAGATATTAATCTTTGAATATGTGATGTTATAATGATAGATTATGTTGTGTTTAGAATACCTATTCCATTATTATGATTTTGGAAACTCTAAACACAATATGGATGAAGACAATATGGATGAAGATCTTGATGATTTTTTTTTTTATGTTGATTGATTGATCATTGCAATTTTGGAAAAAAAAAATTTAGGATGAGGCCTAAAGAAGAATTGCATCATACAGAGAGTAATATTTTTTTCAAGCATTGAATCTAAAAAGGATCATATATAAAACTCATGTGTAAATAAAAACATTAATTATTTTTATTGATCGAATAGATTTTATTGTGAGAGTATGATATATAAATTTTGGTGAAATCTTGAATAATTTATATTACTATTTATGGATTGGATTACCTTATCTTCATTTTGTTTGTTGGAGATAATAACATGTCTTAATTATTTCAAGTCAAAGTTTAGATTTCTGAGCTAATCTAAGATATCTTGTAATTATCAAATTTTTTTTGAAGACTGAAATGGATTTTAAAATATAAAGAGCAAGATTTTATGTCAATTTATTGATGGATGCTAAGGGTTGTGATGAATAAAGCTCTAGGAGAAATAGTCAATTTAATTTGATTCACAGGAATGTTGACTTGAGATCTTCTACTTTGTTAGAGTTGGAGTTAATTCTTTTATAAAAAAATATTAGTTATAGCTATCTAATTGATTGTCTAATGAATTTAGGATTAACTCACTTCAATTAGTTTTAGAATTATGAGATTTTAGATGAGTCATGGAGTTTATGCAAGGACTTCAAATATGAAAGTATATCAAGATTTAATTTTGATGAGATATGCTGGAGACATAGTAAGAGATAAAAAAATTTAAAGGTTTTGCTTGTAATCTATCAAAAATTTGAAAGGTTAGATCTTTCAAGATTCTGATATAAAATAATACTTTTATCAAATTCATTTGATAACTTTAGAGAATTTGGTAAATTTAGATTCAAATACATAGTGGAATTGTGATGGTCTGAATTGATTAGAAACATTAATTCTTTGATTCACAAGATATTATGATGGAAAATAATAATTTTCAAGTAAAGAAGGACTTTACTAATAATGAAAGGATAATGCTATTGATTCTTTATTTAAGCTGGACATCGCAAGTTTATTATTGATGGATTGACAGTTTTTTTTTGTTAGACTCGACCCTAGAATGCTTTAATATAGATTTCATTTCTTTCCAAGATTCAACATTGTTACTCCATATGGGTTGTAACGGCTTGAGATTTTCCTAAGATTAAAAGTTTAGTCATTAAATCATGGAAGGTTTAAAAAACAAAGAAAGAAAGAAAAAAAGAAGGAAAAAGTAAAAAAGAACAATAGTTCATGGATAGTGTTCGATGCTCAAGTCACCTTCTGAACCATTTAGAATACTCTGGGCTAAATATGATTTATATATAGAGTTGGCCAAGAGCAATACATTTCATAGGCAAAGAATTATATACATTAATCTAAGATGGAGATATTAGTGCTCATTTGAAAAAGAGATCGAGATAACTAGATATGTATTGTTCATAAAAATGCCATAAAATTTTGTTTAATGCAAAGATTTTACAAAGCAAGTAAGAAAAATTAATTGATAGTTTAAGAATGACACGAAGAATTAAATACTTTCAAAGTTTAAGCCTAAAAATATGTCAAGTTTCGAGGATGAAACTTTTTGTAAGGAGGGTAGAATGTGATCACCTAATTTCTTTAAAGACTGGCCGCATGAATTTTAAAGCAACCAAAAGAAAATAGAAAAAGAAAGAAAGAAAGAAAAAATGGTGAAGAAGACTTCCATTAGGAGTCTTCTTCCACCCGAATTACCAAAGAAGAAAATCAAATTTGGGGAGTTTTCGGCCTCCACTCCATCTATAAATTAGATCCTGTTCCCCTTAAGAGATCTCACACGACAAACCGGCCCTCATCTCTTCTTATTTCTCTCCCTTTCTTCCGATTGAAACCGCAGCCCCCTCATTTGTGCTCATTGGAAATCGAAGAAGAGAAACCACCAGAGTCAAGGTAAGGCCCTGATTCTTCTTCCTCTCCTTCTTTCCCTTCTTTTCCTTGGCCTTGGGCATCGTCGTCGGCCATCGATTTGGTCAAAAAACTCCGAAAGGAAGATCCTCTATTTTCCTCTTCTTTTTCTTGATTTCTCCCTATCCAGACATCGCCGCCAGCCATCCCTTGCTCCGTCGCCATTGGCCGTCCACTACCATGGCTTGCTGCCGATATTCTGGGCTCTAGTTGTCATGACTAACAACTCTCGCCCTTCCTTGTTCGGCCAAGAGAGAAGAAGAAAAGAAAAGAAAAAGAAAAAAAAAGAAAAGAAAGAAAAGAAAAAATAATTTTTCTTTCTCCTTCTCTCTCTAGGTTCTTTCTCTCTCTATCTGATTCATGAACCTTAGATTAAACCTAATTAAAATCATGATGACTAAAGATTGCTCTAAAACTCGTGCAGTAGGTCGAATCCTAGTTCAATTTTTGTTAGAAATTTATAGTTTTTTGATCATGAATGATCCCTATTGAATCATCATGATTTGATCCCTGATGATCTTGATCATGATTGCCTCTTTTATTGAATACATAAATTCTCTCTTCACTTTCTCTCTCTACTTTATCTCTCTTGATCAACTTTCTCTCTCTAAGAAGATCAATGAATCCTATACCAAGTCATGTCTTCATCGTTTAGGAACCCATATTAACTCTAACAAGATGATCCAAAGCCTTATTGAAATTCGTGTCATATGTTAACCCCACTTTGGTCATGTCAAGTATCTTAGAAATTCACTATTGATGAATCCTGTTGATCGATCTTGATTTTGATTCAATATGTATTTCATAATTCTTTAATTGAGTTGCTTAAATCTGACCCTCAGCTTAAAGATTCTAAATTACCCTGATGATCGGACGGCCCGGCACATCCTGCCAACAGTCCTCTTTTCTTATGAATTCATCAAATAAAAAATTAATTATATTTTTAATATTTTAAATAGAATCATCTATGAAGTCTAAAGATCTAGGATAATCAAGATAAGTAGAATCTTACGTTCCTTACTTATTTTAAATTTACCATATTTTTTTATGCAAATGAACTGTTGCTATAAATTCATATTTTTCATCAAATAAGGATCGACATATGAAGTATGAAAATCATGTTTTATTATGATTATCGCTTTTATGAACATGTTTTATGAAAATGACATATTTTATGATTCATGAATTTTATCTAAATATATGTATATTTTAAGAAAAAGATATAAGGATTTGAAAAACTCTCAGATAGCTATGAACGAATCCCTATGGAAAAGTCGACATCCGAAGCTAGCACCCACAAGAAACATGGCCCCGCCAATGGGTTCCAAGTTGGCACAAGAAATAAGAATCTTGTTGATTAAGAAATATGATCCTATTACAGATACAATAGTGATCTTAGCATGAATATCTATGAGCAAGATTTTAAAACATGATATGAACATATGATCAAGAATGGTTTACAAATCATATTTATGAAATTTCATGATTTATGTATGCATGATTGATATATGACTTATTTTATATGAAATATTTTATTTATAATATATGTTATTTTCTAAATGATGCATCGTCATAGAAAAACTTATGCTTGATCTAGTAAGAAAATGTAGGTTTTACTTGTTGAGCTAGTGTAGCTCATACCCTTTTTATTTTTCTTTTTCTTTTATAGAGGATTAAGATTAAGAATGATGAAGGGTCTAGGCTTGGAGATCTATATTGCAAGCTTGAAAATTTTGTAACTAAACTTAGTCTGATCATGAACTTATAGTTGTCTATTTATAAATTTGAGATATGGATTTGGTATTTGATTTTTTTGGATTTAGATGCTCTGGATCTATATTGGTTTAATTACTTGATAAATGATGAAATTAAATCTTCATTTATGTTTTACTATGATGGATTTTAAGTGATTATGAATGATAGGCTTCGTATCATCGAGGGCGGTACCCCTCGATAGTATGGCCATATTATGTCCCGGATTTGGAGCATGACACGATAACCATCTTTTCAAAATAGAAAAATAACATTCACTAGGTAATGTGCATATACTAGCATCTAATTTAAATAGGAGCTATATGTGATTTATTTATGTATATATATATATATATATATATATATATATATATATATATATATATATATAGGCTAATTTGACCTACCAAAGATTATAGAAATCACGGCTTGCAGATTTTTAATTTGTTTAATCTTTTTTCTTAGATTGTCTTATTAAGAGTATGCTGGCAAAAAGGAAAAATAGAGACATTGAAATATATTCTTCATAAGCCATTTTAGCATTCACTAACTGAAAGCTTATAACAACTTATTGGATTAGAACTTAATGCCATTCCCCACTCAAATCTTTGTCTTGTGTGGAAGTTGGGGCTTGGTGCAATACACATGGAGTGTCGTGGAATGATCAAGCCATTCAACATGCTTAACCCACCGGGTTAATTTTGGATCAGTTTACACCTACTTTGGTCTTATTCTAGTGAACACATGGAGTGTCATAGAATGATTGAGCCATTCAATATGTTTAACCCATTGGGTCAATTTTGGATCGATTTACACCTACTTTAATTGGTCTTATTCTAGTGAATTGTCAACTAACAAATTTGGCAACTTTGATTTGGCATAGAACAATAGTGAACCTACATACACATGTAAGTGATAACCATTTACATGCAGTGGAAGAGTAACCTTCACTAGCTAGGTAATATAAATATATTGGTGGTAGCGGATCAAATTTAAAAGGGAATTATGTGTGACTTATGGTGCTCATCGATTCATGTTTTTTGGTGCAATACATCAAGTCTCGCATGCTTGAATTCTTCCATAGCATTAGAGCCAAAGTGTGAAATTTAGGTTGCCCAGCAAGGCCATTTGTTTCTTTGGGTACTCTTTCTTAGCTTGATTCTCAAGTACACTAACCCCTCTAACAATTGTTAGTAAACTTGGCTTAAATTAATCTTGCACCCTAAAAGAGCTTATATTGCTTACTGCACACCTTGTTTAGAACTAGTTCTATAAAGCATAAGCCAACCAAAGGCCGCCTTAAAGTTCACATCACCTAAACCTCATGAACTTCATCTTTGTGTAGAATACCTCTAGCCCACCCATCATTTCCTTTATCTCTTTGCTCTTCAACAAAACTTGCTCTCACACATACAAATAAATTTTGTATATATACATACCAAGGTTCTTTTTGTGAAGAGTCCTCCTTCCAAATCTCAACTATGTTCATGTTTCAAATATTTCACAAACAAAATGGGTAATGTCATTGTCAATTAGACATTTCTTAGCTTGTTGGTACCTCTCTGCTTAAGCATTTGCACTAGTAAAATTTTGAATCCAACTCATCATGGTTACGGTCCTATTGCATTTCTCTGAAAAGAAAAGAGCATTTTCTACTCATAAAACAAAGGGAAAAAATCCTGACTTAATTTAGTTCAATTATGTTATGTATGATCGAAACCTAATTCAATTCCAATTAGGCATATCTAATAATTATTTCCAATGATGCAACATGAATGACATACTCGCCTCATGACCACCACATCTTATCTATGGCACTTTCTTCTTTTTTCATTGGTTTTTCTTTTGGATTAAGCCTTATAACCATTTCCCCCTTATGGGCTTGTTTAGATGAATGTGCTGAAAATTGCAATGGATTTGTGGATTGAAGCAATAAAATTAATTAGATAGTAGATTTACATGCTGGGCTAGGACTATATCCATAACTATCGAGGATTTAGGCACAAATCCCATAAGAAGAAAAAAAATCTCAACAACTAAAAATATTATCTAAGTGATTGTACTCAATCCAATCCATGAATCCAATAGAATTTTCTCAAGTCCATTCATCCAAATGGGTTCTAAATTATATAAAATTTCAATGATTGAGCACTCTCCTTTGTTGGTAGCCATATGGTTTTTCTGAGGAGAAGAAAGAAACAAGTACTCCATTGTAAGTTACGGGATGTAGTTTTAGTGATATCCATTTTATTTCAGGTAGGAGAGGCCAAGAGAGATCTATAAAATGTTAATGTGCACCTTCTTATTTTCATTAGAAAAGATGGTGCACCTTCTTTGTGTGTTGTCTGATATAGATGGCAATACAAAATGGATAATGATATATTTAGAGATAGATATAAATTTTAGATATAATATTCGAAGCAAGATCTGGATCAATATGGATAATGATATATTTAGCTCCGAATCTAATTCGATATAATATAACCTTTATTCACCTTCCCATCCATCCGTTTACTTGCTAGATGATAGCCATCACAGCCTCATTTGCCTATATCGTCCCTCCATTTTTTAAATTTAGAAATTTATTATATTAAAACTTAGAAAACATATATACTTCATGAAAATTACAACAGTCAATTATTTCTATTTGTTTTGTTTCTAAGCCCTCAATTAATTTGATTTATGTATAAACTATTTCTTATTAAAATAAATTGTGGCTATTAATGTATACTAGAATTTTCTCAATCTTAATTAAGGATTGGGTCATAAGAGAATAAATTATAAGCTTTTCCAATTTATACAATAGTTATAATTTCATAAATTATAACTATAAGCTATAATTATCCGATCCAATTCGACTTGATCTAATCTATCTTGTACAGCTAACTTAACCCACCATAACCCACCTCATATACTTTATTTGATCCGACCTAACACAAGATGGATATAAGGCGGGTATGGATACAAGATTTTTAATTATGGGACTGATACAAGTATTGGTCAATTCAATCCATATCCGACCCATTGTTATCCCTATATTTTGAGCTCAAAAGGTGTCCAACAACTATATTCCCTTATTTTTCTAAATTTTAGAAAGAAAAATGACATCATGCATGCAATTTCATCAAATCTACAACATTTATGTATTTGACAATTAACCTTTACTTGTAGATGGGACAAAATTAACAATTTGTATAATGTCATATTTTTTAAAAAATAATTACAAGATTGATAAAAAGCCATTCATTGTATTCCCTGCATACTTTTAAAATGCTCACTTTCAAGAAATGCAGGGATTTTATGCTGGCTGAATATTACCGGGATAAAAATATAGAAGGTTATAACACCACATTTATGAAATGCAAAAAATTTATTGATTTTTGTTGAACATTATTCAAATAAGAATTATTTAAAGACTATTTCATGGACTACCTACTGAGGGAACCCAACCAGTGACCCCCCTCCTTTGCCCGAGAACTAGCCAACCACCATGAGAAAATCCTACTTTATTAAAATCGAGAGTTATTATGTATATTACAAAAATATTCACATTATAATAAAAAAAGTTATAATATTTTATATTTTAATAATTATTTTATATTTGTCTGGTTGTTTTTTCAACCATAAACTAGAGCTAAAACCAACATCCCATTAAATAGAACCCCTGTGGAGTCGTGCCATTCACAAGCCGGCATTACTTGGGAACCTACAAGTTATCTGTGCTTTGTGTATCAAAAGCCGGCATTACTTGGTTAAACACATGTTTAACCACACCTATTATATTGCACATGCCGGGTGTTGGGCATCTAATTTACATGGGAGTTATGAGTAATTGATGTTGCACACAGGCTAATTTGACCTACCAAAGATTGTTGGCATATGACACACCTTCTAGATTTTTTTTTCAGTAGGTAGGTATGCCCTTTTATCTTGGATTGTCTTATTTAGAGCGTACGTGTAGGTAGGGATGAAGAATAGAGAAGTTGAAACATATTCCTCAAAAGCCATTTTAGCATTCACTGACTAAAACCTTGCAACAACTTCAATTATTAAACATCACATCATTTATTTTGACCATTTGAACGAGGAATGATGATGTAGTATCTTTTTTGTTCCACTCAAGCTTCAACACTCTGAGAAGGAGCATTACCATGTATTCAGGTCTGGGCCTCCAAGGAACTGCATGGAGGATTCTTTCGATTCCACTCGAGCCTTCAATGCTTGGAGGAGGAGCTTGATGATGTATTGGGTCTGGGCCTCCAGGAGCTTCATGGAGGATTCTTTCAGTTCCACTCAAGCCTTCAATGCTTGGATGAGGAGCATGATTATTTATCGGGTTTGGGCCTCCAGGAACATCATGAAGGATTCTTTTACTTCCACTCAAGCCTCCAATATTTGCAAGAGAAGCATGAATATGTAGTGGGTTTGGGCCTGCATGAACTGCACGGAGGATTCCTCCATCTCTAAGGAGGAGCCTAAAGTGTCCTGCACCTCTTGCTCCAAGACTGGTATCAAGAGCCAATGCAAACATCAACATGATACAAAGTGCTGCCTTAGGCCCCATATCTTTAATAAAACAGTGTCTTGCTATGGGGAGGAAGGGTTTTGAGTTCTACTCTTATATAAACTCCAAGTTTGCTGTAGGGAGGGGATGAAGCTGCCAACAAAATCTTTATGCCAATTTATCGATATCATAATGATATTAATGCATTTCATGAGATAAACATAATTAGTTACCATTTCATCAGATATACATCACAAGTCTTGATATATAGATGATATATATGATGAGCTATCCTTACCTATTCTGATAAAAAAAAAAAATGACCGTTACAATTTAGTTATTTCATGGCTGACAAAATCTACTTTAAATATTCTCTTAATATAACAAGATTTGAAGGGAATGTTGATTACACCACCGGGTTTGTGCGGCAAGGGGATGAAGCTGCCAACAAAATCTTCATGCTGATATGCAGATATTATAATGATATTAATGCAGTTCATTACGTATCCATGGTTAGTCATCACAAGTCTTGATTACTTGTAATATATCATGTGCTACCCTTTTCTATTTTGATAAAGAAATAACCATTACAATTTAGTTAATTCATGGCCAACAAAATCCACTTTAAACATTTTTTTTTTCTAAAATTTATGAGGAAGAGGTGAGAAACCTCCCCAAACCAAATATGTATATTAATCATATCTAAAATAAAGTTAATTGTCTTACACAAAGAGTAATTACAGAGATTCATTATCTCTTTCTTAAGATCTCCAAAAATTTGTTGAGTGATTAATCTGATTTCTCTAATGTCTGAATTTCTAGCAGTAGAGTTCGCTTGGTGTTAGCATGAAGAGAAATCCTGATTTTTCGATCCAGGTTCGTTCAGATCTGATCAGATCAAGAGATATATTTCAAAAATTTTTTTCTTTGATCTATATCAGATCTGAAATATTTTAGATCTAATTTTTATTATTTTAATAAATAAAATAAAATAAGAATAAATTAAATCAAATTTAATTTACCTGATTTGGGTAATCCTATTACCCGTTGATGATCCTGTTTGCAGCGGAAGGTTCTGGATCTAGCCACGCAAGCGCCTGGCCTCTACCGGTATCCACTTAGGCTGGATCTGGAGATCCTCTTCTTCTCTATCATGCCTCCAAAAATCAGATCTGGATCTGATCTGGAGGATCTTCAAAACTCCTTTTGAAGATCAGCAGTCGTCCTTTGCAGCAGTGCAGCCTTCTTGCTTTTGATCGCCTTTCTTTGATCTGGATCGCACCAACCAAGCTCCAAAACTATTTTGGACGTGGAGAGGAGAGGGAGAAGAAGCTTTGGCATGGAGGAGGAGAGGAGAAAAGGCCTTTGGGCGTATGGAAACTCTTAGCCTCTTTGAGTTGGGTACAGGGTCTTATTTATAGACTAACTGTGATCCAACTCCTCTTCTTCCCAACCAATCACAACCCTTTGTGAAATCAGATCTAAATCTGATTGGTGGGAATAGAGTCCCCTGGATTCCTCCTTAGAGGGTGCCTAAGACCAGTCAAAGTTGGTTCTTAGAAGAACTCTAATTGGAATCCAAAAGGAAGATGGAGTCCTTGTCCAACAAGGACTCCTAGGCGCCTCCAACTTGGGCACACGCCAAGGGTGGCGTGCGCCCTCCTCCTTGCCTAGGTTCTGGCAGGGGGACAGGCCCCCACCAGCTCTCCAATAGGTGCATGACATGTGGTCAAAAGTCAAAGTGTCAATGGTCAACGTTTGACCAGTCAAAGGTAGACTTTTGACCAAAGTCAAAGAACAAGAAATGGCAGGTGACCAAAAATGGCAGGTAATGTCTTACAAAATAAGACAACCTTTTTCTGACTTGGACAACCTCCAGTCAGACCATATGAAGGCCTCTGATTGAGCACAAACTCCTTTGGCTCAGATAGGACAACTTATTTATGATAGCAAAAGAAGAACGTTAGGTTCAATCGAGTGCTAGCACGATTTCCTTGAACCTAATTGAATCTCATTCAGATCAATTGAACTAGATCAGTTCAATTGATGATCACCAGATTCAAACCCTTGTTTGTGTGACCCAGTTAGGTTCAGTTCTGTATGGTAATGGGATATGTCATGATCTCTATCATCGACATCATCGAAACTCCTTTCGATGGATCAGAACTCTTCTGATTCGAACAGCTAGAATGATCGATCATCTAAATCATTCTAATTGCTCCCAAAATCCACCAGTGACACCTAGCAGTATATGGTGGCAACCCATCAGAGCTGAATGCGAACCTCTTGGTGCAGCTACCTGTGTGATTCAGTTCTTCTATCTTGAGCCCCGATCAGATTAGGGTTAAGGTAAACTCGTCAAACCCTAGTCTCTGTC
>QRFJ01004892.1:17612-63583 GCA_006176705.1 Cocos nucifera
AAAAGCCGGCATTACTTGGTTAAACACATGTTTAACCACACCTATTATATTGCACATGCCGGGTGTTGGGCATCTAATTTACATGGGAGTTATGAGTAATTGATGTTGCACACAGGCTAATTTGACCTACCAAAGATTGTTGGCATAACACACCTTCTAGATTTTTTTTCAGTAGGTAGGTATGCCCTTTTATCTTGGATTGTCTTATTTAGGGCGTACGTGTAGGTAGGGATGAAGAATAGAGAAGTTGAAACATATTTCTCAAAAGCCATTTTAGCATTCACTGACTAAAACCTTGCAACAACTTCAATTATTAAACATCACATCATTTATTTTGACCATTTGAACGAGGAATGATGATGTAGTATCTTTTTTGTTCCACTCAAGCTTCAAACACTCGGAGAAGGAGCATTACCATGTATTCAGGTCTGGGCCTCCGAGGAACTGCATGGAGGATTCTTTCGATTCCACTTCGAGCCTTCAATGCTTGGAGGAGGAGCTTGATGATGTATTGGGTCTGGGCCTCCAGGAGCTTCATGGAGGATTCTTTCAGTTCCACTCAAGCCTTCAATGCTTGGATGAGGAGCATGATTATTTATCGGGTTTGGGCCTCCAGGAACATCATGAAGGATTCTTTTACTTCCACTCAAGCCTCCAATATTTGCAAGAGAAGCATGAATATGTAGCGGGTTTGGGCCTGCATGAACTGCACGGAGGATTCCTCCATCTCTATGGAGGAGCCTAAAGTGTCCTGCACCTCTTGCTCCAAGACTGGTATCAAGAGCCAATGCAAACATCAACACGATACAAAGTGCTGCCTTAGGCCCCATATCTTTAATAAACAGTGTCTTGCTATGGGGAGGAAGGGTTTTGAGTTCTACTCTTATATAAACTCCAATTTGCTGTAGGGAGGGGATGAAGCTGCCAACAAAATCTTTATGCCAATTTATCGATATCATAATGATATTAATGCATTTCATGAGATAAACATAATTAGTTACCATTTCATCAGATATACATCACAAGTCTTGATATATAGATGATATATATGATGAGCTATCCTTACCTATTCTGATAAAAAAAAAAAATGACCATTACAATTTAGTTATTTCATGGCTGACAAAATCCACTTTAAATATTCTCTTAATATAACAAGATTTGAAGGGAATGTTGATTACACCACCGGGTTTGTGCGGCAAGGGGATGAAGCTGCCAACAAAATCTTCATGCCGATATGTAGATATTATAATGATATTATTGCAGTTCATTACGTATCCATGGTTAGTCATCACATGTCTTGATTACTTGTAATATATCATGTGCTACCCTTTTCTATTTTGATAAAGAAATAACCATTACAATTTAGTTAATTCATGGCCAACAAAATCCACTTTAAACATTTTTTTTTTCTAAAATTTATTAGGAAGAGGTGAGAAACCTCCCTAACCAAATATGTATATTAATCATATCTAAAACAAAGTTAATTGTCTTACGCAAAGAGTAATTACAGATATTCATTATCTCTTTCTTAAGATCTCCAAAAATTTGTTGAGTGATTAATTTGATTTCTCTAATGTCCAAATTTCTAGCACTAGATTCGCTTGGTGTTAGCAATGAAGAGAAATCCTGATTTTTCGATCCAGGTTCGTTCAGATCTGATCAGATCAAGAGATATATTTCAAAAATTTTTTTCTTTGATCTATATCAGATCTGAAATATTTTAGATCTAATTTTTATTATTTTAATAAATAAAATAAAATAAGAATAAATTAAATCAAATTTAATTTATCTGATTTGGGTAATCCTATTACCCGTTGATGATCCTGTTTGCAGCGGAAGGTTCCAGATCTAACCACGCAAGCGCCTGGCCTCTACCGATATCCACTTAGGCTGGATCTGGAGATCTTCTTCTTCTCTATCATGCCTCCAAAAATCAAATCTGGATCTGATCTGGAGGATCTTCAAAACTCCTTTTGAAGATCAGCAGTCGTCCTTTGCAGCAGCGCAGCCTTCTTGCTTTTGATCGCCTTTCTTTGATCTGGATCGCACCAACCAAAGTCCAAAACTACTTTTGGACGTGGAGAGGAGAGGGAGAAGAAGCTTTGGCATGGAGGAAGGAGGAGGAGAAAAGGCCTTTGGGCGTATGGAAACTCTTAGCCTCTTTGAGTTGGGCGCAGGGTCTTATTTATAGACTAACTGTGATCCAACTCCTCTTCCTTCCCAACCAATCACAACCCTTTGTGAAATCAGATCTAAATCTGATTGGTGGGAATAGAGTCCCCTGGATTCCTCCTTAGAGGGTGCCTAAGACCAGTCAAAGTTGGATTCTTAGAAGAACTCTAATTGGAATCCAAAAAGGGAGATGGAGTCCTTGTCCAACAAGGACTCCTAGGCGCCTCCAACTTGGGCACACGCCAAGGGCTTGGCGTGCGCCCTCTCTCCTTGCCAGGTTCTGGCAGGGGGACAGGCCCCCACCAGCTCTCCAATAGGTGCATGACATGTGGTCAAAAGTCAAAGGTGTCAATGGTCAACGTTTGACCAGTCAAAGGTAGACTTTTGACCAAAGTCAAAGAACAAGAAATGGCAGGTGACCAAAAATTGGCAGGTAATGTCTTACAAAATAAGACAACCTTTTCTGACTTGGACAACCTCCAGTCAGACCATATGAAGGCCTCTGATTGAGCACAAACTCCTTTGGCTCAGTCAGGACAACTTATTTATGATAGTAAAAGAAGAACGTTAGGTTCAATCGAGTGCTAGCACGATTTCCTTGAACCTAATTGAATCTCATTCAGATCAATTGAACTAGATCAGTTCAATTGATGATCACCAGATTCAAACCCTTGTTTGTGTGACCCAGTTAGGTTCAGTTCTGTATGGTAATGGGATATGTCATGATCTCTATCATCGACATCATCGAAACTCCTTTCGATGGATCAGAACTCTTCTGATTCGAACAGCTAGAATGATCGATCATCTAAATCATTCTAATTGCTCCCAAAATCCACCAGTGACACCTAGCAGTATATGGTGGCAACCCATCAGAGCTGAATGCGAACCTCTTGGTGCAGCTACCTGTGTGATTAAGTTCTTCTATCTTGAGCCCCGATCAGATTAGGGTTAAGGTGAACTCGTCAAACCCTAGTCTCTGTCATATGATGTAATCATTCGATTCGAGTCCAATGTGAAAATCTAAATAGAAACTCTTTCTATTATTTCACTCTGCCATGGCCATGGGACTTCTGGACTTGATTCTCATGATTATCATAGGGCTGCTCCTCTACCACCGAGGTAGATAGATTCCATCTTGATGCAATCCAGTTCCTACAATGAACATGCTATAGCCAACATACACCTCAGGGTTCCATATGGCTAGGAGACCGAGTAATGGTGTAGTCAAACTATAACACCCTCAAGGTGAACTGCCGATGCATCTCAGGTCAAAGAACCAGACACACTACTGCAGCATCGAGTCAGTCATTGATGAGAAGGTAGACTCCCTAATGACTACTCGAGGTGGTCACGCTCAGTGCCCTCGTTCTCTAACGAGTACCTGTACTCTCGCTCCGGTGTCTCCACACCGTAGACTCAAGACTCATCTACTAAAGAGAAGCGATTGTACACCAACCTTCCGGATCAATCACCATCCTCGTGATGATCCTATGGTCGGGAGCATTTTATGAGTTAATAATGATTATTCATGTCTTAAATTTTCAACTCTTGAAAATATGAATTATCATTACCATTAACTCAAAGGATGTATCACAGACACTAAATACACATGTGTGATAGAAAATAACCCATTTTATTAATTATAGTCAAAATTATAATTTTGCCCCTAGAAGTGTATTACAAGTGTCAGCCAATTCTGGCTTCTAGGGCACATATATCTAACAATCTCCCACTTGTCCTAAAGCCAATTGGCTACAAGTCTAAGTCCCATCTTCTCAAGGTGGGCTTCGATCTTCTGCTGGCCCAACGGCTTTGTAAGTGGGTCTGCCACATTATCTGCGGAGTTGACTCTCTTGACCTCAACGTAACCTTTCTCAAGGTAATCGCGGATGAGATGATATCGCCGCTCAATGTGCTTGGACTTCTGGTGAGACCTCGGCTCCTTAGCAAGGGCTATGGCGCCATTGTTGTCGCAGTAAAGAGGAATGGCATCTGATGGCATTACTCCAATTTCTGCAGCAAACTTCTTGTACCAGAATGCTTCCTTTGCAGCCTCTGATGCAGCTATATATTCTGCTTCCATGGTGGAATCTGCTATCACAGTTTGCTTGGAACTCTTCCAGCTGACAGCTCCACCATTGCACACAAACAGACTTCCAGATGTCGACTTTCGATCATCTATATCGGACATGAAGTCCGAGTCTGTGTATCCCTGGACTTGGAGTTCTCCATTACCAAAGACCAACATCATATCCTTAGTTCTTCTCAAGTACTTAAGGATACATTTCACAGAAGTCCAGTGTTCTTCACCTGGATTTGACTGATATCTGCTTGTGACACTCACAGCATGGGCTATATCAGGTCGTGTACATAGCATGGCATACATGAGGCTCCCTATTGCAGAAGCATAAGGGATCTTGCTCATGCGTTCTATTTCCTCAGGTGTGCTGGGGCACATCTTCTTGGAAAGATGAATACCATGTCTGAAGGGTATTAATCCCCTCTTAGAGTTTTCCATACTAAACCTCTTTAGTACTTCCTCTATGTACATCTTCTGTGAAAGTCCTAGCATCCTATTCGGTCTATCCCTATAGACCTTAATTCCTAGAATAAAGGATGCTTCACCTAGGTCTTTCATGGAGAATTCCTTAGACAACCACATCTTGACTGATGTCAACATGGGAATATCATTCCCAATAAGGAGGATGTCATCCACGTACAATACGAGGAAGACAACAGCGCTCCCACTGACCCTTTTGAAAAACACATGGTTCCTCTTCGTTTTTGATGAAACCAAACTTTTTGATCACATCATTGAAACGAGTGTTCCAGCTCCGAGATGCTTGCTTAAGTCCATATATGGACCTTTGCAGCTTGCAAACCTTGTGATCAGTATCACTGGATGTGAAACCTAGCGGCTGTTCCATATAGATATCTTCCTCAAGATATCCATTTAGGAATGCCGTTTTCACGTCCATTTGCCATATTTCATAATCGAAATAGGCTGCAACAGCAAGCAATGTGCGGATGGATTTTAGCATAGCCACTGGGGAAAAGGTATCCTGATAGTCAATGCCTTCACGTTGACTATAACCTTTTGCCACTAGTCTAGCCTTGAATGTCTCCACATTCCCATCTGCACCAATCTTTCTCTTGAAGATCCATTTACACCCAATAGGTACTATACCTTCTGGTGGATCTACCAAGGTCCAGACTTGGTTTGAGTGCATCGAGTCAATTTCTGACTTGCATTGCCTCAAGCCATTTCTCGGAGTCGATATCTGATATCGCCTCGTTGTAGGTTTTGGGATCATCACCATGAGCACCATTACCTATGAGGAACATTTCCTCTACATCCTCTGAAATAATACCTAAGTATCTTTCAGGGGGACGGAAAACTCTTTCCGATCTACGAGGTGGAGGAGGTAGTGTTCTTATTGGCTCAACCTGATTTGGTTCCACTTGGTCCTTAGCTCGTTCTGCTTGTGAGACTTTCTCATCAAGCTTGATCTGCTTTCCAATGCCGCTATCTTGAATAAACTATTTTTCAAGAAAGATGGCATGTCGACTCACAATCACATTGTGGTCTTCTGGAATGTAGAAATAGTATCCTAATGACTCTTTAGGATATCCTATGAATCGAGCTCTAAAGGACCTAAACTCTAACTTGTCCGCTTGTTGTCTTTTGACATGAGCCGGACAACCCCAAATTCTGAGATGACTCAGACTTGGTTTCTTACCGTGCCATATCTCATACGGTGTGGTAGGAACGGTTTTAGAGGGAACCCTATTCAGTAAGATAAATTGAAGTTAATAATGAATGTCCCCAAAGAAAATCAGGGAGGTCTGTGAAGCTCATCATGGATCGAACCATATCCAATAGAGTCCGATTTCTCCATTCTGAAACCCCGTTGAGTTGAGGTGTTCCTGGTGGAGTCCATTGAGAGACTATGCCATTTTCCTTAAGATAGTCTAGGAATTCCCGGCTAAGGTATTCACCTCCTCGATCTGATCGAAGAACCTTAATGGGTTTTTCAGTTTGTTTTTCTACTTCATGTCTGAATTCTTTGAACTTTTCAAAAGCTTCAGACTTGTGTCTCATAAGATACACATACCCATACCTAGACAGATCATCGGTAAAAAGGTAATGAAGTAGACAAAATTGCCTCTAGCCGGCACATCAAATGGGCCGCACACATCAGTATGTACTAGGGCAAGGAGATCTGTGGCCCTCTCCCCATGTCCAACAAAAGGGAGTTTAGTCATTTTGCCTTGAAGACAAGATTCACAAGTTGGATATGACTCAAAAGTCAATGGACTCAATAGCCCATTTTTCTCCAATTTGTTGATCCTATCTTCTGCTATATGACCTAATCTCAGGTGCCATAGATATCTGTCGTTTGGACTATCCCTAGGTCGTTTGGCATTCACGTTTTGCTCGATAGTTAGAACAGGTACATCAATATGTAGCTGATAAAGACCATTAATAAGGAAACCATTTGCAATTTTATTTCTTTCATAAAGAATGTTACAATGGTCCTTAAAGAAGGTGATCACATAACCTTCTTGTGCTAAGCATGAAACAGAAATCAAATTCCTGCTAGCTGCAGGCACAAAATAACAGTCTTTTCAAAACTAAGTCTAAACCAGATGGTAATCGAAGAGGGTATGTTCCCACGGCTACTGCAGCAACTCTTGCTCCATTATCCGATGCGTAGGATCATGTCTCCATCCCTCAGCCTCCTGCTATCCTCAAGACCCTGCATAGAAGTGCACAAATGAGCACTAGAACCAGAGTCAAGCACCCAACTGGATGCAGAAGAAACCGTAAGGTTAGACTCAATAACGAGCATACCTCCAGAAGGACCTTCCTTCTTGTTCTTTCAGGGTGGCCAGGTAAGTAGGGCAGTTCCGCTTCCAATGGCCGTCGCTGTTGCAATGGAAACACTTTCCTTTGCCATCGGCCTTTTTCTTCGATTCTGCCTTCTTCTTCTTTGATCCTTCCACCTTTTGCTTTTTCACAGACTTCTTTTTCTTTCCATAAGACTTTCTTTTGGAAGAAGTCCGTTCCATAGCAAGAACTGAGCCTTTAGAACCTTTCATAGAAAGCTCAGCGGTAACCAGCATATTCATCAACTCGGCCAAGGAATTTCTGAAGTTTATGCATGTGGTAATTCATGATGAATTGCCCATATGCATCAGTCAAGGATTGCAGAATAATATCGTTCTGCAAGGTCCAAGTCCAACTTCACACCGAGCTTCTCAAGCTCTTCCATGTCCTTGATCATTGTCAGACAGTGATCTTGGACTGACTGCCCATCACACGCATCTTAGCCTTAAAAAGTCATTTCGTGACTTGATATTTGGCTGCGCGACTCTGTTCACCAAACATCTCCTGCAGGTGAGCCAACATTTGGCGAGCAGTCCCGATATCTTCATGTTGGCGCTGGAGCTCATCAGACATCGAGCCCAACATGTAGTATCTGGCCTTATTGTCTTCGTCAATCCATTTTTCCAGAGACGCTCTCTGTTCAGTGGATGGACGGGCTGGTAAGGTGGGAGGGTCCTGGTCCAAAACATGTGTTAACTTCTCTGAACCCAAAACAATTTTGTAGTTCCTGAGCCAATCTTTATAATTGGGTCCAGTCAGTCTATGTGTGTCTAGGATACGTGCCAGTGGGTTGGACGCAGACATTTTCCTGTAGAGAGTCAAAGATTCTAGTTAGATACTGTAATTTTGACTTGACCAATTTGTTTAGGGATTTTATTTTTAAACAAATTAGCTCCCACTATTTTCTCGGATCCCTACACTCCCTCTGTAGAGATGCGAAAATCTCCACGATTGATGATTTCTAGTGGGTGGTGCGGTCTCACCAACTGACTCATCACCTCACCTAACAGTTATTGGTGATGGGTTAGCCAATGAGTGAACAACTCTTGTTCAATGATTCTCTAATCATGGTGCACCCAAACTTGGTCTCTAATTCATGAATCTCACCGTATCCGAAATATTGATCCACTCCTTAGTTAAGTCAGACCCACCATTTGCATAGACTGGGTTCCTAATTGAGTCTCTCACCGTATCCAAATATTGAGCCCAACTCATCCTCCAGCCCATAGCATCCAATGCCTAATAGACATGGTTGCATCTTTTCCGGTGCAACTGAGCCACTGTATCCAGTCGAGAACAATCAACCCCGGGAAGGGCCCGCACACGTCTACAATGGTGGAAGACCTCAGACTTAATCTTTTCTTAGGGAGAATTGATTCAGGTCTCATTAAACTAGACTTGGCTTAGTCATAACAATTATGACTAACCTAGTGGCATGGGTTAGCTCGGATTATTGACCACCTCAGATCAGAACTGTGTCAACAGATATGGCCAGGTAAGTGAGATCGGTGGAAGGAATATGCCATTAACTCGTACAAGAACGCATTCAGGTCGAGTAGCTTCCAATTAAAAACCAGTCGGTCGTCTGTGCCAAACTTACCTTAGACACCAAATTGTTGAGTCAGAACCAATTGGGTTAGCCTACAATCCAGACTCTAACCTCTGAGCCTAATTAGGTCTTGCTTGATCGTGACTCGATCTTGACCCAGACTTAATCCTATTAGGCTGGTCAATTTAAGCATTGTTGATCCCATCTAACCAACTCTTGATTCGGTTTGATCAACCGCTTAGACCTAATTGAGCTACCCAAGCCCGAACCCAGTATTATGAATATGTCTTAGATCTGAAATTCTCAATTTTAGACCTAATTAATATTCCATAAACTTAATTCTTAATTAAGTAGGGTTCATAAACAAAATATGCACAATAAATCCTAGGGTTTCAGGATCTAGGGTTTTGCAGAAAGTAAGTTTTGGGTTTCTGATTAAGGACGAACACGCAGCACCCCTACACGTCATAAGAACACCCCATCGAATGGAGAAGAGAGGGCCTTTAAACCCTTCTTCGTTCTTATGACCGGACGGCCAAGAGGAATGCCTTAATCAGGAACATGTTCAATACTACAAAACAGTTTATAGATCTATATCATATATCTCATATACAAATTTAGATCTAATCAATGGCATATTTTGCATACATCTCATGTATCGAATCATGCATGTTTTCAGATCTAAATTATCTCATAATAATCTAAAAAATTAGATTTAAATTGATCTAATCAAAATAAATTCTAATCTAGACAATTATGTAGAACTATTCTACAACTAGTCTAGACATGCATCAATCATATCTCATATGATATTTAAAATTAAATAATTTTTATTTGCTATTTTTCAGATGTTATTATAACACTTATAATATCAAAAATAGTAAATAAAAGATCTAAAATATGATTTAATCAGATTAAATCAAAAACATGCAAAGACTATTCTATAGAACTATTCTATTCTAGAACTAGTCATGCATATCTTCTAATCTTAGATCCAAATCATTTAATTTTAATTTTTTCTAATTTCAGATCTGATCACATCTCATGTGACATCTGAAATCAATTATTTTCTAATTAAAATAAATTTAAAATCAGATCTAAATATTTTTAGAACCATGGCTCTGATACCAGTTGAAGGAAAATCCTGATTTCCTCGGTCCAGGTTCGTTCAGATCTGATCAGATCAAGAGATATATTTCAAAAAAAAATTTTCTCTTGATCTATATCAGATCTTGGGATATGTTTTAGATCTAATTCTTATTATTTTAATAAATAAAATAAAATAAGAATAAATTAAATCAAATTTAATTTACCTGATTTGGGTAATCCTATTACCCTGTTGATGATCCTGTTTGCAGCGGAAGGTTCTGGATCTAGCCATGCAAGTGCCTGGCCTCTACCGGTATCCACTCAGGCTGGATCTAGAGATCCTCTTCTTCTCTATCATCATGCCTCCAAAAATTAGATCTGGATCTGATCTGGAGGATCTTCAAAACTCTTTTGAAGATCAGCAGTCGTCCTTTGCAGCAGTGCAGCCTTCTTGCTTTTGATCGCCTTTCCTTGATCTGGATCGCACCAACCAAGCTCCAAAACTATTTTGGACATGGAGAGGAGAGGGAAGAAGAAGCTTTGGCATGGAGGAGGAGAGGAGAAAAGGCCTTTGGGCGTATGGAAACTCTTAGCCTCTTTGAGTTGGGTACAGGGTCTTATTTATAGACTAATTGTGATCCAACTCCTCTTCTTCCCAACCAATCACAACCCTTTGTGAAATCAGATCTAAATCTGATTGGTGGGAATAGAGTCCCCTGGATTCCTCCTTAGAGGGCGCCTAAGACCAGTCAAAGTTGGTTCTTAGAAGAACTCTAATTGGAATCCAAAAAGGAGATGGAGTCCTTGTCCAACAAGGACTCCTAGGCGCCTCCAACTTGGGCACACGCCAAGGGTGGCGTGCGCCCTCCTCCTTGCCAGGTTCTGGCAGGGGGACAGGCCCCCACCAGCTCTCCAATAGGTGCATGACATGTGGTCAAAAGTCAAAGTGTCAATGGTCAACGTTTGACCAGTCAAAGGTAGACTTTTGACCAAAGTCAAAGAACAAGAAATGGCAGGTGACCAAAAATGGCAGGTAATGTCTTACAAAATAAGACAACCTTTTCTAACTTGGACAACCTCCAGTCAGACCATATGAAGGCCTCTGATTGAGCACAAACTCCTTTGGCTCAGTCAGGACAACTTATTTATGATAGTAAAAGAAGAACGTTAGGTTCAATCGAGTGCTAGCACGATTTTCTTGAACCTAATTGAATCTCATTCAGATCAATTGAACTAGATCAGTTCAATTGATGATCACCAGATTCAAACCCTTGTTTGTGTGACCCAGTTAGGTTCAGTTCTGTATGGTAATGGGATATGTCATGATCTCTATCATCGACATCATCGAAACTCCTTTCGATGGATCAGAACTCTTCTGATTCGAACAGCTAGAATGATCGATCATCTAAATCATTCTAATTGCTCCCAAAATCCACCAGTGACACCTAGCAGTATATGGTGGCAACCCATCAGAGCTGAATGCGAACCTCTTGGTGCAGCTACCTGTGTGATTAAGTTCTTCTATCTTGAGCCCCGATCAGATTAGGGTTAAGGTGAACTCGTCAAACCCTAGTCTCTGTCATATGATGTAATCATTCGATTCGAGTCCAATGTGAAAATCTAAATAGAAACTCTTTCTATTATTTCACTCTACCATGGCCATGGACTTTCTGGACTTGATTCTCATGATTATCATAGGGCTGCTCCTCTACCACCGAGGTAGATAGATTCCATCTTGATGCAATCCAGTTCCTACAATGAACATGCTATAGCCAACATACACCTCAGGGATTCCATATGGCTAGGAGATCGAGTAATGGTGTAGTCAAACTATAACACCCTCAAGGTGAACTACCGATGCACCTCAGGTCAAAGAACCAGACACACTACTGCAGCATCGAGTCAGTCATTGACGAGAAGGTAGACTCCTAATGACTACTCGAGGTGGTCACGCTCAGTGCCCTCGTTCTCTAACGAGTACCTGTACTCTCGCTCCGATGTCTCCACATCGTAGACTCAAGACTCATCTACTAAAGAGAAGTGATTGTACGCCAACCTTCCAAATCAATCACCATCCTCGTGATGGTCCTATGGTTGGGAGCATTTTATGAGTTAATAATGATTATTCATGTCTTAAATTTTCAACTCTTGAAAATATGAATTATCATTACCATTAACTCAAAGGATATATCACAGACACTAAATACACATGTGTGATAGAAAATAACCCATTTTATTCATTATAGTCAAAATTACAATTTTGCCTCTAGAAGTGTATTACAAGTATCAACTAATTCTGGCTTCTAGGGCACATATATCTAACAAGCAACCTAAGGGGAGGGGGAGGGTGAATTGGCTTCTTTAAAAGTTCTAACCAAATTAAACTCTAAGATAATTATATGCTTCTAGTTAGAATAATTTAGGTAATTGAGATGTGTTTGATACAAGTTGCAGTGGATTCAAGATATATGTATGATGTTATGCAAGTATTTAAAGCTAAGCTAAATAAGTAATAAAACAAGTAAAGCAAGAAGCAAAGCCACAACACAAACACACAAAGATTTATAATGGTTCGGTGCAACCCACACCTACGTCCACATCCTAAGCTATCTTGAAAATTCTACTATAGTCTCCTTGATTATAGTGTATTTATTTTTTTAGGCTCACAAATAAATCTAGTTGATTTTTTGGGATCACAAACCAAAATCTTACATCGATTATTTTTTGGACTCACAATCAACCTAGTTAGTTTTACAGGCTTACTAACCAAAATGTACAATGTCCAATTCTGGACTTGAATAGGCCAAATTTCTAAGTTTTTTTCTTTTAAAGAAACTTGTAAAGAAAACAAAATACAAGAATGAGTTTTTAGTTTAAGAATGAAAATAGAAAAATAAACTCTTTAGGATGCAAGGAAAAGATTAAATAATCAGCTCTTTTGAAGTTTGATCACTTTTCTTTGAAGCTGAGAGGATGCTGAGAGAGGGGTGAAGATTGTTCTTGATTTCCCTCTAAGATCATAGCTTAAATCCTCTCTTTTTCTTCTCTTTTTGATGTGCAATGAAAACCTCTTAAATCTGAAAAGATTTTTCTTTAAAATTTCTTAATCTTCTTGTTCAAATATTTCTCTAGCATTAAATTTTCTTAGAGATGACTAAAAAATAAGTTCTAACTATTGAAAGCCTTGAACTAGCCATTGGAGTAAAAAAATTGCTATTAAAGAGGTTGTAAAAAACTAGACGTTAGGATGTCTTGATATTAGGGTTGACTCCAATTCCTCAAAGGTAAGCTTTGATTTTTCTCGAATCGACTCAAATCTCCAAGGGCTTGACTTGGCCTTAGGGTCTGAAAAATGAAGCTTATATATTTTTTTAAGAAAGCCGATTCACTTGTGCTGGAGTCAGCTCGACTGTTAGAGTCAACTCTAATCTTACTATGGTCAACTCCAATCAGACAATTCTGAAAATGCAGTTTTCTATTTTTTTTGAGAGAGTCAGTTCCTATAGGGCTTAAGTCAAATCTAGACTATGCTAGTCTCCTTCCAGCATGCCGAGGTCGATTCCAATTGACCTAGCATCAACTCCAATCTTTTTGAAATTTAAGATTCTTCATTTTAAGGCTTGCTTTAGTGCAGGAGTCGGCTTATTTGACTTTGGAGTTGACTCCACTAAGTCTAAACTTGAATTTTCACTTTTTTAAGAACCTTGACTTAGTGACTTTTGAGGAGATCTTTTCCATAGATTATTTCTTCAATTTAAGTATCTGGAAAGACCTGCATTCAAGCTTGAAATACATTATTAGTATTATCTATACTCAACATTAATTTTGGAATTATCAACATCAATCTTAGGGTTAACAATATTTTCTTTTTTAATGATGAAAAAACTTTGAGTACATGCACAATAAAAGCAAATAATGTGTTTCAATTTATTTTGCCAATATGTATTATGAAGTAATTGATTAATACATGAATGCATACTTCATGAATATTCTTAATTAATTTTTAGTTTATTGTACATATTTCATATACTCATTTTAAAATAATGTCTCAATTTAAATTGATGAGTATTAAGATTTTATTTTAAGCATTAATTCATTGAGTTTCTTAGGCATTAATTCTTTACACATATACTCAACATCACTCTCCCAATTTTTGATAACATCAAAAAGCTCATAAGAAGAATAAAAAAATATCATCAAAATCTATAGGATTGAATGCGAGAATGTATTAAAATAAAAGATGTATCAAATTTAAAAAATTAATTTAAATAAATCATCGCCCCTTTTAAAACTTGTTTTTTGATTCAAAATATGTTTAAAATATTTTTTCTTCTCAAAATTAGCTTAAATTTAAATACCAAGAAGCTCTCCCCCTTTTTGAATGAATTTGACTCTATAATCAGCTTTTCAATCAAGTAAGTAATTGCTTTAAGCTTACAAAGGGAATAGAACTTTTCAAAAAATTTGAGTAGTGAAATCTAGCATAATATTTACTTCAATATCTTTTTTTTTCTTTTCTTAACAAAAATTAGTCATTTAAGTTTAGAAAAGATATATAATGAGAATGTATTGAGTAAATCAATGATAGTAATCAGAGCAAATAAGGAGTTACTATTTTTAAATTTATTTCTTAAGTATAAATTGCCTTGATACAAACAATTTTACAAGATTAATTTCTCAAGATACATCAAAAATCCTATATTATATTTAGATTTTCAAATGAGTTTGAAAATTAGATTTAAAAATTTATTTCTTGGAATAAAAATGTGTTTCAAATTTAATTTAACTCCAACTAACTATAAAAAAAGATAAAGTAATCAAATCCTATAAATCAATTTAACTAATCACATGAAAGCTTAAATTAAGAAGATCATAAAGTAATTGATTAAGAATTTAAGATCAAAATTTATTTTTCTCAACATAAATTTTCAAAATTTTCAATCAAATCTAAATAACCTCTCTCCTCCTAATTTTAAGAGTAACTACTAGAAAATTTGGTTTTCCTTTCAATATTTCAATAATATTTTCTCCTGCAATTTCTTTCAAAATAAGTGCATTCAACATGAATTTTGTTATAAAATAAGGTATGGCTCCAAAATATTAATACTTAAGGGGCATTTTTGCAAAAAAGGTTTTTTTATTTGACTCTTCTCGATAGACTTTTATGACTTATAGTGTTCTTCTTCGAATCGGACTCCGAATATTGCTGGGATTATTCTTCTTTAGGAGGGGGACCAAAGCCCTCTCTCTGATGTATGCAACGGTGAGCTCTAGGTTTGGTGTTATTTTTTTTTTTGGGATCTCGGCTCTTGTTTCTGCTACTTTTGTTCCCCTTGTCTTCCATTTCCAATCGACTGGAGCTTTGCATCGAAGGCTTTTGGGCAACCTTTCTCCATTCTTTTTTATTTTTGGTGTGAGGATTCTTAAAGCTTTCTTCTCTTCTCAGTTTCATGGACGCTCTGTGCTATTGACCGAATGCCACTGTTCTCTGGTTGGTGTTCGTTATTGATATTTCGGTACTATGTCTTGATTTTTTGTCGAGGTTGAGAAAGAAAATCTTCATCTCAGGTATTCTCTTATCTTCGATCGGTTATTGAGATTGGGATTGATTGATCCGATTGGATCTTTGTTGCCTTCTATTTGATATACTATTGCCTTTCCCATGATTTTTTTTTGGATATTTTATATCCTATATTGTACCTATTTTTGGGATGGATCACTTAGTGGATTGCTTCTCTTCCGCATGGATGTAGGCCCCTTGTGTCGAACCACATAAATTTTAGTTTATTTGTGTTTGTTTATTCATGGCTATGATATGTTTGATAAATTATCTCAAAGAGATATGGTATTAAAATTGAAATCTAAATCGATCCAATCCGGTGTGCGCGATCTCAAAATTAGTATCAGAGCACTAAGATGGCTAGTGATAGGCAACAAAATTTTTCAATGGCTAATGATTCGGTGTTTGTTTCTCACTCCACCACCGTCAAGCATGAAGTGACCATCTTTGATGGCATAGGAGGATTTTCACTCTGGAAGGTAAAAATAAAATACTTGTTGGTTAAAGGTGTAGCAAAAGCTCTTAAGGATATGGATACAATCCCAGGAGATGAGCCTGCCAAAGAAAAAAATTAATAAGAGAGCCCTAGGAATCCTATTTTCAAGATTGGGTGATAAAGTCCAATGCAATATTATGGATCTAGATACAGCCAAAGATGTATGGAAAAAATTGGACAGTCTATATATTCCTAAAAAATATATTATATTTGAGAAAAGAATTATACACATTTCGTATGGCAGAAGAAACTTCACTCAAAGATCACCTAGATGAGTATAATAAGCTCTTGCTTGATTTAGCAAATATTGGTATCGATATAGATGAAGAAGACAAGGCTTTGATTTTAATTTACTCTTTGCCTAAATTCTTTGAGCATATTACCACTACTATGCTTTATAGAAAAGAGACTATAAGTCTTGAAGAGGTAGAAGCTATTTTGTTATCCAATGAGCTTAGATTAAAAGTATAGCTACAGCATCAAGCTCAGACATCAGCTCAAGGATTTACAGTTAGAGGTAGAGATGAACAAAAAAAGGGAGGACATGATAGAAGTAAGTCCAAAAATAGATCAAAATCTAGGGCTAGAAGATTAGGTATTTGTCACTATTGCAAAAAGCCAGCCCACTGAAAATCAGAATATGGACTTCTACAATCTAAAAAGAAAGAACAAAAGGATAAAGGAACATTCTCAGATATGGCATCAATTATAGTTTCTTTAGGAAGTCATAGCAGTATATCAGATGATGTAGTATTTACAGCTTCTTATAGTGGCAGTCATGCTGATATTTGGATCATGGATTCTGGAGCATCCTTCCATATGACACCCCACAAGAAATTGTTTTCTTCTTTTAGATCTTGTGAAGGGGGTACTGTTCTTCTTAAGGATGATGGTGTCTGTAATGTAGAAGATGTTGGTATAATACAAATTAAATCTAATTTAAACACTATGGTGACATTGGATGATGTCAAATATGTTCCTAAATTAAAAAAAAAGTCTTCTCTTAGTACATGCCTTTGATAGAGCAAGCTAGGAGGGTAGATGGGATAGAGGATCTATAACTATCAATAAAGGAGTATTAACTTTATTGAGAGATAAATTGAGTGGCATCCTTTATTACCTAGATGGCAGTATGATGGTTGGACAAGCATCAGCTATACAATCTTCTATTGAGCAGGGCAGTTGACATATTTGTAATACCAGAGACTAGGATAGATCTCAGATAAAGATTTACAAGTGCTGAGCAGACGTGGTCTGCTGAGTGGTCAGAAGATTGGTGTACTTGGATTTTGTGAGAATTGCATATTTAGAAAACAACATAGAGTCAGCTTCACTGCATGCATGCATAAGACTATTGGTATATTAGATTATATTTATTCTGACCTATGAGGACCTTTCCAATTGCATCCAAGGGTGGTTCCAGATATGTACTTACTTTTATTGAAGATTAGTCCCAACAAGTCTGGATATACACCATTAAAAATAAGAGTGATATGTTTGAAGCATTCAAAAGGTGGAAGGCTATGGTCAAAAGGCAAACTAAAAGGAAGGTGAAAACCTTTCAAACTGATGATGGATTAGAATTTTGTTCTACAGAATTTGATAACTTTTGCAAATCAGAAGGCATTGTTAGATATAGAACAACCGTGGATACACCTCAACAGAATGGTGTGGCAAAACGCATGAATCGCACACTATTAGAAAGAGTCTGATCTATGCTATTTACTTTTGGATTAAGTAGAGATTTTTGGACAGAGGCCACTCACACAGCCTATTATATTATAAATTGATCTTCAGCATCAGCATTAAGTATGAAGACTACGGAAGAGATGTGGATAGGAAGACCTATACACTATTCGGTACTCAAAACTTTGGGTGTCTGACTTATGCACATGTCAGAGATGAAAAATTGGATTCCAGGACTAAAAAGTGCGTATTCATTCGATACATATATGGGGTGAAGGGTTGCAGATTATGGTGCATAAAGTCTAGATCTCAAGGATTTTTAGTCAGCAAAGATGTGACATTTCATGAGACGGTCATTCCTTCAAGATAGCAGTAGCCTAGTTATTCTTTAAGAGATCAGGATTAGGGTCAGCAGGATAGGACTGTTATGGATATTGATCAGACTGTTAAATCATAGCAGTAGTAGTTAAATGAAGATACTTATAATGAACAACAACAGCAGATCGATGCAGAGATACAGACTCAGGAGTAGATGACATTATAGGGTCAGGATCAAATTGATAGTATTGCTATTTGAAGATCCAAGCATTAGATCATAGCATCTCAAAGATATGGTTTCGAGGATTATACTTATGCTGAGTTAGTCTATTATGCTTTGAATGTTGTGGACACTAGTGGTGATGAGCCGACCACATATTAGAAGGCTATTAGTAGTTCTCGAGCTGAGTAGTGGACCATGGCTATGGTTAAAGAACAACAATCTTTAGAAAAGAATTAGATTTGGAAGTTAGTCAAATTACCAAAAAATGACAAGGTAAATGGCTGCAAATAGATCTTCAAGAAGAAAGAAGAAGCCAGTCCTCAAGATTTTATATATAAGACTAGGTTGGTAGCAAAGGGCTATAGTCAACGAGAGGGTATTGACTACAAGAAGGTATTTTCTCCTGTAATCAAACACTCTTCTATCTATGTGTTACTTACTTTTGTTACTTCTCAAAATTTAGAGTTGGAACAACTAGACGTTAAAATAGTTTTTCTTCATGGCGACTTAGACGAGGAGAAGATTTATATGTTTGTTTACTCAAGAGATCTTTATATGGTCTCAAGCAGTCTCCAAGACTATGGTATCATAAATTTGATAGGTTTATGGTCGACCATGGATGTAGTAGATCTTCATACGATAGTTGCGTGTATTATCAGCAGCTTTCAAACAGGTCCTTTTGTTACTTGTTTCTATATGTAGATGATATGTTAATTGCAGCCAAGGAGATGTCAGTCATCCAGAAGTTGAAAGCTGAGCTCAGTATTGTATTTAAAATGAAGGACCTTGGACCAGTAAAGAAGATACTTGGAGTGAAGATTATTCATGACAGGCAGTCTGGCAGATTTTTCCTTACTCAGCATAGTTATATTGAGAAAGTCTTGAACAAATTTGGTACATCTACTGTCAAGCCAGTCACTACCTCCTTTGCCAGTAATTTTAGATTTTCTGCTAGAGACTCTTCTTAGACTGTGGATGAGGAGAAATATATGTTCAGAGTGCCATATGTGAGTATAGTTGGCAGCATCATGTATGCGATGGTCTGCACTCGATCAGATATTATACAGGCAGTAAGTGTAGTGAGCAGATACATGGATAAGCCTAGAAAGGCTCACTGGTTAGTTGTGAAATGAATACTTAGATATCTGAAAGGCACTTCTAAATTAGGATTGGTATTCTCAGTACAAAATAATAGTATAGTTACAGAATTTTATGATTTAGATTATGCATGTGACTTGGATAGAAGAAAATCTTTGACCGGATATATGTTTACTCTTTCTAGATGTGCAGTCAATTGAAAAGCTACTTTGCAGTCTACAGTTGCTTTATCTACCACTGAAGCAGAGTATATGGCGTTGACAAAGGCAGCAAAAGAAGCTATTTGGCTAAAAGGATTGGTACAGGATTTGGGTCTCGAACATGATTGTTTAGATATTCATTATGATAGCCAGAGCGCTTTATATTGTGTCAAAGACTAAATATATCATGAATGCACTAAGCATATAGATATCAGATTTCACTTCATCAAAGATTTGATAGAGAAAGATGACGTCAGGCTTCAGAAAATCTATACTGCTCATTATCCGACTGATATGTTCACTAAACTAATCCCTGCAATTAAGTTTAGAAATTTTCTAAATTTGATTGGTATAAGCACATGGTAATGCCCTTCGAGGCTTGTGGTGAGGAGGAGGTAGTATTTTATTATTCACATCAAGTATAAAAGTACAATATTTTATCGCATGGAGGAGGATTGTTATAAAATAAGGTATGGCTCCAAAATATTAATACTTAAGGGGATTTTCTACAAAAAGGGTTTTTCTTTATTTGACTTTTCTCGATAGACGTTTGTGACTTATGATGTTCTTCGAATCAAACTTCGAGTATTGCTGGGATTATTCTTCTTTAAGAGGGGGACCAAAACCCTCTCTTTGATGTATGCAACAGCGAGCTCTAGGTTTGGTGTTATTTCTTTTTTAGGCTCTTGGCTCTTGTTTCCGTTGCTCTTGTTCCCCCTGTCTTCCATTTCCAATTGATTGGAACTTTGCACCAAAGGCTTCTGAGTGACCTTTCTCTGTTCTCCTTTTTTTTTGGTGTGATGATTCTTGAAGATTTCTTCTCTTCTTGGTTTCATGGATGCTCTGTGCTATTGACTGAATGCCCTTTTTCTTTGGTTCGCGTTCATCATTGGTATTTCAGTACTATATCTTAATTTTTTGCCGAGGTTGAGAAAGAAAATCTTTGTCTCAGGTATTCTCTTATCTTTGATCTATTATCGAGGTCGAGATTGATTGATCCGATTGGATCTTTGTTGCCTTTTATTTGATATACTATTGCCTTCCTTATGATTTTTGTTTTGGATATTTTGTATCCTATATTGTACCTATTTTTAGGATATATTATTTAGTGGATTGCTCCTCCTCGTAGATATAGGCTCCTTGTGCCGAACCACATAAATTTTGGTTTGTTTGTGTTTGTTTATTCATGCTTGTGATGTGTTCGATAAATTGCCTCAAAGAGATACAATATTAAAATTTAAATCTAAATTGATCCAATCCAGTGCATGCGATCTCAACAAATTTAACCATTAAATTCATATTTTCTAAATTTTAAAAATATTTTTAATTAAGTAATTATTTCTTCTTTAATGTTTTTCTCTTTATTTTTGTAAACAAAGCTATTTTAAAATTAAGCACAATTCAAAAATATAATCATCAATTGAGTGGACTAAGTATCAAACTAAGCATTCATCCAAATATGAATGAAACATAGCTTTTACTTAAGTAGACACCAAATTTTCTAAAAGAACTTACTTTTCATTAATTTCAAAGGATGTTTACAAAGAGTGTTTACCAACATTAAAAAGATCAAAAGATGTGACATGTATATCTACCAAAAATGGATTGCTAGGGAGAACTAAGGCTTTACAATGCATGTCCTAGCATCCTAATAAAAGATAGTCTAGAGGCTCTATGATGATGGTCTGGGCTAAGAAGGGGACAGTGATCTAGTAGCTCCTGATGACTGGTCCTTGCTATTAGTCCTCACGACAGTGATGGTTTGGATAATCTGATTAGTCTCCTTTCTCATGAAAGCGATGGTCTCTTATGCAAGTCTCTGAACCTCTATATTGACCTTGCTGATAACTTTGGAGGTGATCCTCTCGACCAATGCATCCTCATCCAGTCTGAATGATGGTCTATCTGATGCCTTTGGATGATCTGCCTCTGTCATAGCCTCTATCTTTGCTACCAGATCAGCTGGCTTCTTAGTCTGAATATCTAGCACTGGAACTACTGGTGGAGCCTTTTTTAAATCTAAACCATCTACTTGAGCCCCTCAATGGATCGAATGAGCATCGTGTCTCTCAAATTCCATATGATGCAATGACCGCTTGTTATAAGTGTCACTATGCAAGAAAGCTCGAGTGGTCTCTCCATCAAGGTTTTCCCCATGCTCCTAAAATAATAACGTAAGAGCCATCCCATAGGATAGAGAGGTCCTTAATCTCCTCGCTTTGTCCTCCATCAGTCTAATATTCAGGGCCGAAAGGTTCAAGCAGATTTCTCTAATAACGTGGTACAAAAAGGGTATGTCCCGACCTGACACAAAGTTGAATCTGCCTGTCTTTGGGAAGAAAATGCAGTTGGTCATGTGGTGTAGGAGGCGTATCTAAGTAGACAACCAGTTTGCACTCACTTCCTTTATCTCACTAGTGTCATCTCTTTCCAAAACATATATGAGTCTTAGTGATTTTCTTTCTAATTTATCAGATATGCTCCCCTCTGCTCTTATCCTCAAAATCCTTCTTAATTTTTTAGTGTTAAAAATAATTAGAATTCCTTTCACCTTTGATTCAAGTACCCCATTTTTAGCTTTCAAATTGGTATAAAATTTCCTAACTAGGTTGGGATAGATCAGAACATTCAAAGAACAAAAGTGCTCCCAACCTAGATTCTTTATTTTTCTTCCAAAATCAAATACATTAGTCTCCAAAAATCTGAAATCAATGTTTCTTCCTATGGAGACAACCCATGATGATAAAGTGGAGTGAGATGGGGTTACTCGAGAAGAAGAAGGGGCTGCCAATGGCCGAGATGATGTTGCAGGTGGCTGAATGGACTTCCTTGCTCTGCACGTTGCTTGGAGCATTGTTTACAGATGGGAGAAGGCATGGGAGATGGACTAGGGCTTCAAATTCACACACGAGGTCTCCTTTCACATTGAGCCTTTCATTTGGTGGGAGCCATGAAGATCAAATCAATGAAAATGAGAGAGAAATTGGGTGGAAAATTTTTGGTTTGGATGGAGGAAGGCTTGGAAAGAAGTTTTGGTTTGAAATAAAGTGATTAAAGAGAACAGAGCAACAAGATGGCTCGGGTTATAAATTTCTATCCTGGAAAAGGGGTCAACTCATCTCAAATTCGAGTTGACTCTAAATGAGAGGTTAACTACAGTAAAACTAGGATCGACTCCTTACAGAACTATTTTAAAAAATTATTTAGTGCACAAGTTGACTTCTCTATTTCATGAGTCGACTCCTTCATACAGAAAATCAAGAGTCAACTCCTTGATATAGAAAACAGCTCAAAAAAATTTTAATTCAAGAAAAATTTGATCAAATTGAAAGGAATTGAGGTTGCAATCAAATTGCGGATCAAAAATGACATTCAAATCAAATTGGGGGATTAAAAATTAGTCAATTGGGGGTTTGATGATTAATCAAATCAAGGATATCAAATAAGAGGGAATCTAGATATTAGGCTTTATGGGTTTAGTTTAACTAAGAAATTTCAAATCCTTAAGAGTAAACCTAAGATGCAACGTAAGTCAATACATCAAGCATTTGATCTTTTATGACTAAAGTGTTTTATCTTCAAGTGCTTAGATCATGCAAATTTTAGAAAAATTTTAAAAATTAAGCATATTATGGGAGAATATCAAAATTAATTTTATTTATTATTTTTGCAATCAAATAGATTCATAGACAATCATGCTTCTTTTAATTTAAGTTTCTTGAACAAAAATTTGATATGGGGAAGCTAAAATATCATGCTGAATTTTAAGAAAACTTTAGCTCATATCAACCAAAGATTTTTTAGATTTAAGAAGTGTTTCTTTTTTTTTAACTAAAGTATTTTTTTCTTTCAAAATATCTTTTTTTTCAATCAATAATTTTTTTTATCGACTAAAAGAAGATTTGATTTCTTTAATTTTTTATTTTTCAATCATATCTTTTTATATTCATTCATTATATCATGGAAGGCTTTAAATAATTCATTAAATATAAATTTGAAAGAGTTTTCAGAATTCACCTCATACTTAATGGCTATAAGGCAAAGATTTGCAGCTTTCTCTTCCTCATCTTAGCTTGATGTATCACTATCTCCCCAAATTCTTAGTATTGCTCTTTTCTTGGTTCTTTTGAGATGCTTTTTAAGTAGGGGGCAATCCGGTTTGTAGTATCTCCTCTTGTTGCATTTGTATCAAGTGATATTCTTCTTTTCTTTTTCTTCATTATCTTTCTTCTTTTTTAAGTTTTTCTTCATGAGGAATCTTTTGAATTTTCTTGTAAGTAGCGCCATGTCCTCATCATTATCTTCACTTTCTTTTTCATCTTCTTCTTTTGATTTATCATTTTTCTTAAAATATGTAGTAGATTTGAAGGTGATGGTCTTCTTTTTCTTTGGTTCTTCTTCTTCTTCTTTTCGAGCCATGTTTAACTCATGAGTTATGAGTGTATCCATCAATTCCTCTAATAATAGCTTGGTTATAAGGTCTTTAGCTTCTTGTATGGCTGTCACTTTCACTTTCCATATTTTTGGCAAACTTTTCAAAACTTTGCAAACAAGCTCATGTTTAGAATATTTCTTGCCAAGACCATTTAAACCATTAATTATTTTAGTAAATCTGATGAACATATTAGAAATAGACTCATATTATTTCATTATGAACAAGTAAATTAATTTTAGACTTTTTAACTTGGCTTATTCTTTTATAAGTTTTTTTTAATCTTTTCTAAATTTTTTTGACAGATATACAAGTTAATATTCTATTGAATTCATGCACATCAAGAGAGTAATAAAGTACATTAATAGATTTAGTATTTAATTGAGTCATCTTCTTATCATACTCATCCCAATTCATTTCGGGTTTGGAAAGAGATACACCATTAACTACTAATATGGGTGGACGAGGTCCTCTAGTTATGACTCCCTACATGTCATAATCTAAAGCTTGTATGAATATTTTTATTCTAGTTTTTCAAAAAGTATAGTTGATGCCATTAAATAGTGATGGTCTCAAGGTTGATTATCCTTCGATAAATAAGGAACCAAACGAGATTACCATGATCTTTTACTCTTAGACTGCTAGATCAATAATCAAATATTAGAGCACCCACTCTAATACCAATTATTATCCAGAAGGTAGCAACCAAGAGATGGGGGGGTGGGATGAATTGAATTTTTTAAAAATTCTAACCAAATTAAGCTCTAAAAAAATTGTGTGCTTCTAGTTAGAATAATTTAAGTGATTATGATGTGTATGATACAAGTAGTAGTAAATTCAAGATATATATATGATGCTATGCAAAGATTTAAAGCTAAGCTAAATAAGTAATAAAATAAGTAAAGTAATAAGCAAAGCCATAATATAAATATACAAACATTTATAGTAGTTTGGTGCAACCCGCACCTACGTTCACTTTTCAAGCTTTTCTTAGAAATTCTACTATAATCTTTTTGATTTTAGTATATTTATTTTTCTAGGCTTCCAAACAAATTCAGTTAATTTTCTGAAATCATCAACCAAAATCTTATATCGATTATTTTTTGGGCTCACAATCAATCTAGTTGGTTTTATATGTTCACCAACCAAAATCTATAATATTCAATTTCGAGCTTAGATGAGCCTAATCCCTAAGTTTCTTTTCTCTAAAGAAACTTATAAAAAAAATAAAATACAAGAATAAGGTTTTAGTTTAAAAATAAAAATAAAAAAAATAAACTCTTTTGGATGCAAAGAAGAGGTTGAATGATCGGCTCTTTTGAAGCTTGAGCACTCTTCTTTGAAGCTTGAGATGATGCTGAAGATGGTGGTAAAGATTGCTCTTGAATGTTCTATGAAATCTTGGCTTAAATCCTCTCTTTTTTCTTTTTTTTTGATATGCAATGAAAACCTCTTAAATTTGAAATGATTTTTCTTTAAAATTTCTTAATCTTCTTTTTCAAATGTTTCTCTAGTCTTAAATACTCTTGGAGATAGCTGGAGAATAAGTTATAGCCATTGAAAGTATTGAACTAGCCTTTAGAGTGGAGAAATGACCATTGAAGAAGCTGCAAAAAACTAGCCGTTAGGCCTATCCTGACATTGGGGTCGACTTAAATTTTTCTCAAGTTGACTTGAATCTCCAAGGGGTTGACTCGACCTCAGGGTTTGAAAAATGAAGCTTCTACATTTTTTTGAGAGAGTTGGCTCATCTGTGTTGGAGTGGGCTCAATTGTTGGGGTTGACCCCAATATTACTGGGGTCAACTCCATTCGGGCAATTCTAAAATGTAGCTTTCTATTTTTCTTTGAGTTGGCTCCAGCAGGGCTTGAGTCAACTCTAGACCATGCCAATCTCTTTCTAGCATACCAGGGTCGACTCCAATCTTTCTAAAACTTAAGATTCTTCATTTTAAGTCTTGTTTCAATGCAGAGGTCTGCTTCATTGGCTTTGGGGTCGACACCACTAAGTCTGAACTTGAATTTTTTCTTTTTTAAGATCTTGAGTTAGTAACTTTTGAAGAAATCTTTTCCATGGATTATTTCTTTAATTTAAGTATCTGAAAAGATCTACATTGAATCTTAAAATACATGATTACTATCATCTATACTTATATTTTAGAGTCATCAAAATCAATCTTAGGATGAACACTTGCTTTGTAATTTCAGGATATGAAAGTGATTCAAAATAGAATATTTTTTGATGTTTTTAATTCTAGATACATCAGATATCGACTGCTAGTAGCGCATCTAAGGTAGGCTTTAGACCGTGAGAGCTATGAGTGCCAAAGGTCAAAGAGGTGGTCTGGCATAAGTTGTAATGGCGTATTATGAAGCAATCTATTCCAAAATGCTTTAGGTTGCATTTGGTGCATCATCAGGCAGTGGTAATCTAGATTATCCAATAATCTAGATTATCTGTAGTCTAGATAGGTTGCCAGTAATGTTGATTCCTATGTTTGGTATATATAGATAATGTTGTAATAAAATTACTAGGAATCTTGATTGATATGTTTGGTATGATAATCAGGTTACTCGTAATATAACATTAAATTTTTAAAATATCCTCAAATCAAATTTATTAAAAATAACACCACACATATAAAATATAAATATTATATATATATATATATTATAATATATTATATTCTAATATATATTTATATTTATAATATATTATAAAAATATAATATAATATTATAATATATGATAATATAATATTATATTATATTATATAATATTATATTTATAATATATATTATACTATATTATTATAATATCATATGATATTATATTATTATAATATCATATAATATTATATTATTATAATATTTTTATAATATACCAGTATTAACTTAATAATATTATAATATTATTTAAAAATATTATTATAATAAACATAATATTATATTATCATAATAATATTATTATTATATTATAGATACTATATTTATAATACAATACATATATTATATATTTATATATTATTATATACTATATTATGTTATATTATTTTAATATTATTATAATATATTATTATTAAAATAATAATATTATATTAATATTATATTATAATAATATTATAATATAACATAATATTATATTATAGAATATTATTATATAATAATATTATATCATATATATTATATTTATAATAGATATATTTTTTATTATATATTATATATTATAATATATTATTATTTTATTATCATATATTACTATATTATAATAATAATATATATTATATTATATTATATTATTAATATAATATAATATTATATTATATTATATATCTCTTTTTATGAGGGTATTTTCATTCAAACTTATCATTATCAGATTATTAAATATTTGATAATCTGGATAGCCATCCATCCTATTGATAATATAGGTTACCTCATGAGAGGTAATCTGGATTATCTGATAATCTAGATTACCAATCTAAAAGGTATACCAAACATGGTAATCAAGTGGGATCCTTTTAAATAACCAGCAATCTGGATAGATTACTGGCTGCCAAATGCAACCTTAGAGTTCCAGCACTACAACATAACGTGATCAGTAGTTTTCAGCCGCTCTTCACTAAAGTGTACAACTCCTTTGAATTTGCATGCCTCTTTTTCTTAAGTTTTCCAGCATGAGTATCTTATGGTCATAGCATAGCCAATTAAAAATTTTAACTTTGCAATTTCTAAATAATCTTTGCAAAGAGATATATGGTACCTCCATGTATGAGAAAGCGATAGTAATTTTTGACAGTAAAAAGTTTGGTAGCTGACTACTTCTAGAGTCTTTTGTCCTCTTCCATGGTGAGAGAGATTCGTCGTAGCTAGGTCGGATTTCGAGACTTCAGTAATCTACCTTTGCTTCAAAGGTTAGCTAAGTTCTGAAGTTGATAATCCAATCTTTCTATTTAAAAAATCTGATGCACTGATGTTCTGAATTTAAAATTAATGCAAATAGATTTGGGTATTGCAATTGTAGAGGACAGTTTATTTGCCAGCGATCGTTTTGAAAGGAGATAGTTGGTCCTTAAACATGTTCTTAATGTAGTAAGATGATTTGAGGAGAACGTTGATTCCACCACTCGATTTTTGTGGTGAGAGATGTCATGGGTCGGGGGTACTAAATTAACAAATTGTATAATATCATATTTTTTAAAAATATTTGAAAAACTAATAAAATGCTTAACACATTGCATCCCTGCATTCATAAAATGAGGGGACTTTGATGCTGATGCTGGTTAAATCTTATCAGTATATTAAAAAAAAAAGGTTATAACCCCATGTTTATGAATTGCAGGAATTTAGTATTTTCATCAAATATTATCCAATAAAAATTACATAAAAACTATTTTGCAAACTACCTACAAGGGGAACCCAACCATTGACCCCCCTATTGGCCTAAGAACTAGCCAATGACCATGACAACATTTTACTTTATTAAAATTTAGGTTTGTTAAATATACTACATGATTATTCACCTTATATTGAAAAATATTATGATGTTTTATATCTTGATAATTATTTTGTATTTGTCTGGCTATTTTTCAATCATAAACTAGAGCTGAAATCAACATCCCCTTGATCACAACCAGCTCATGTGGAATGGTGTGCAGCATAAGTAACATTGCAAATGGGTTGGGTAGACCCTGGCCTGACCCAATCTGACCCACGTAGATCCGACCAGAATCATTTTAATGGACCCATTGATCCGGGTCAGATTCTAAAATTAGATCCATTCTATTTTTCAGGTCGGGTCTGGATTTATTGAATTTTGACCTGACCCGATCTAACACGACCCATGGAGATTTTTGGGTTGATTTGGGTCATGATATAAATGACCTAGCCCGACCCGACTTGAACCCAATATGAGATCCAAATTAGAATTAGTATATTTATTCATCTAACATTATAGAAATGATAGAATCATACTGATATAAAAATGGATAAAATAGAACTCCTTGACTTATTCCTACCTTCATTTGCCCTGATTTTACACATATATTGGAAGGAACAAAGATTCTATTGATCAAAGATTGTTGGCTGTCATCACTAAGTTTTCAAATTATGTCAAATATTTTGGTATTCATTTTTACATACTCTTATTAGTTAGATCTTCGTACTCATTGTAGCTTCATAGACTTCATTAGAAACATCAACAGGAATAAAAATATAAGTAGAACTAAATATGAGTTAACAATAAGTTATAGATTCAACATTTTCTTAACAGTCTGAAAATTGGTACATAAGCTAACAATTATAATCTAGATCTGAACCGAACCCATATTTCATGGATCGGGGCCGGTTATACATGACCTGATCAATTTACACCCATTATCCAAATTAACCCATTGGCTTAATTTTGGATCAATTTACACCTAGCTTTGGTCTTATTCTAGTCAACACATCGAGTGTCATAGATTGATTGAGCCATTCAAAATGTTTAATCCATTGGGTTAATCTTGGATCGATTTACAACTACTTCGGTCTTATTCTAGTGAACTACCAAGTAACAAATTTGGTAACTTCAATTTGGCATAGAACAATAGTGAACCTACATGCACATGCAGTGGATCGAAGAATAACCTTCACTAGGAATATAAATTTATTGGAGGTAGCGGATCTAATTTAAAAAGGAATTACGTGTGATTTATGTTGCATAAGGGATAATTTGACCTATGGAAGACTGCAGAAGTAGCACACTTTGTGAGGTTCTCAACTACCACATTCTTTTTTTCTAATTAGTTTGTCCTATTAAGAGTGTGTGCACGGGAGGAAGAGCTGAGAAGTTGGACTATATTCTTTATAAGCTTTTTTTTTTGGCATTGACTGATCAAAAGTATGTAATAGCTTTATTCTTGAGTTGTGCTATGGTGGTACAAGCATGTAAATGGCATTCTTGCATGGTAAGAACTTTATTTTTAAGTTATCCTTTTGAACTCCAAGCAAGCCTTCAATTTTTGGAGGGGGATGACCATGATGTATAGAGTTTGGGTCTCTAAGAACTATATAGGGCATCCTTTTTATTCTACTTAAGCCTTCCACGTTTGGAGGAGGATGACCATGATGTTGCGGGTTTAGACCTCCAGGAACTATACAGAGAATCCTTTCATCAGCTCCACTTAATCCTTTCAATTCAACTTTTGGAGGAGGATGACCATTATGTATTGGGTTTGGACCTCTTACAACTGTATGGAGATCCTTTCAGTTCCCCTCAAGGCTTTAACTTTTGTAGAAGGATGACCATGATGTATTGGATTTGGTCCTTTAGGACCTATATGTAGGATTCCTCCAACAACATTTGGGCCTTCAAAAAGTAGATGCTGGTTTTCTCGTATTTATTGGTAGTTATGGTTGATGATCTAGCTAGATGTCGGCCTCTAGGGAGGAGATGAGAGTATCCTTTAGCTAAAACAGTAAGGCACTGCTGCATGCTAAAAGCTCCCGAGCAAATGATACTCGGATTGAGAACCAGAAAACCTAAAGGCAAGGGATGTGTTTTTATCATTTCAGTGATGAATCTATGCATCCATGATGCTATTTTCATGTGTCAAACAATGGTAACTGTTGGGGATAAACCCCGCTCTCGTCGAAGAACTGGTAATCATGGAAGAGCTTCGACCAAGAATTCTTCCTCCAGCGGCCAAACCCCTCCCAGACTCCTCCAGCGGTCGAGCTCCTTTCGGACTCCTCCAGTGCATACCGGACCCAACTCACCTGCAAATTTTTCGACACTAGCACTACATTAGACTTGGCACACATAGATCATGTCTTCATAGCATTATAAGCCTAAGCTTCTAGCTCCAGTCGGCTGGTAACCTTTAATAAACCAAGGACTGGTTTCAGATTAAATTGACTTGAAATTAGGGCAGCATTTTTTGAAACTAAGCCTTGTCCAAGTCACTTATGTTTCTTATTTGTCTGAATTTTTTTGGACCACAAATTAGAGCTAAACCCTTCCTTCAAGATCCATGTCTAGAGCCAATACCAACACCACCACCACCGCAACACAAAGAGCTACTTTCAGCTTCGTATCTCTAGATAATGCTTTCTGTTGCTCTCAGAAGAGAGGGTTGTGAGTTCTTGACTCCAATTTGGGGGGTGCATTCTGTCAAATATGCACAAACATCCATCTATATCCATCTTGATAAAGAAATGATATTACAATTTAGTTATAGCACAACCAACAAAGTCCAACATCAGAGATTTTCTCAAAATGGCAAGAATTAATTGAAGGGAAAATTCATTCCACCACCAGGTTTGGTTGCTACTTCATAATTAACCCCCATTGACAAAATATTTTGTCTACCATTTTCTTTTCATGGCCATTTTATTTTTAATCCCTAGCTTATCTATAAATGTGTACAGAACAAGTATGATTATGCATCAAAATGAGGTCAACCATGCCATGTTCTTCAAAAAAAAAAAAAAAGAAAAAAGAAAAAAGAAAAATCTTGCCTAAAGATTATTTGAGAAGGCCAAGTGGCCAACTCTGTATTGTCACGAGAGTTTATTATGAAATGAAACTTACCCAAGGACTATTACTAAAGTGATGTTCAAACCAAGGGTTCAGAATAAACATGCCCTGAATTAAGGATTCTATAATAGTGAGATGAAATCTGTCTGTTGTGGTTCTAATAAGGAGGAGGACACCATTAGTTTGCTCATTTAATGAAGTAGAAGAAATATTCCACTTGAGATAACATTTGTTGGCTTATCGAAATGGGAATGGACATCAAAGGGTGAACTATTTTTGATAAACAAGGATCAAATCTTATAATTTGTCAATAGTAGCATTAGATAAATGTATAATATATCATCAAAGTGAAAGAAATCACCAATGTATTTCATTGGTTAAATAGAACTTTTAGTACTTATATATTGTGGATCAATTTTCAAAAGTGCACTCCAGCTTTTTATAATAGGATGATTTTCATGTTGAAGGGGGGCACTTGGACGCTAAAATAGTAAAACTTTTGAAGTTGGTGAGATTGCAAACATGGCGAGATTCATAAGTAAAGAATGACAAATCCAATCGAATATAGTTTAGCTTTGAGTTATCTTTGATGTTATTTGATTTCCATGCATTTCTCATAACCTACATGCATTTTAACTTAGGTTGTCTTCTCTTCTCCTACATCCTTTTAACATATAAAACTACCTAATTTTACTATAGCTTGCACATCTTCATTATACTTGCCCAAACCATCTCAATCCATTTTGATTAATTTTGTTTAGTTTGTGCAACCCGAGAAACTTTTTTGGTTTACCCATTTCTTAGTTTATATACTCTAATTTTACTATATATATATATATATATCTAGGAGTCAAAGTCCTTGACATGTTACCCGTAACCCAACAAGTTGATTGATCTTGACATTATATATCAGCCAACGAGTTGCCTAAGGCATGTCCTGCTCAAGAAATGCATTTGTATGCAAGATCACGGGCAAGCATTGTATCATCATCAGATGTTCAAGGAGAGTTGGACCGCTAACTTCCTCTTACCAAATGCAATCGTAAAAAGATTCAGAAAATGTTTCAAAAAAACTCAGTGGCTGGAAGAGGACTACTCTAACCATGGCGGACTGAATCACATTGGCTAACTTGATTCTAAGGGCAATACTAGTGTATTGGATGTCAATTCTAAAAATTCTCAAATCCATTATTCAAAAGATCAACAAAAAATGTAGAGATTTCATATGGGGAGATAGTCGCAGCGACTAAGATCCAATTAGTAAAGTTAGTTAAAGTACCTAGCCAGCTGGTCAAGCATCTGCCATCCTAAAAAAAGTTGGATACCTTAGGATAATTGATCTCAAAGCCATGAACAAAGCTTTATAGATAAAGTGGTGGTGGAAATAATATGCTAAAGAAGACTGTCAATGGGGGAAGTTGGTACATTCGATCTACTATTCAAAAAGACTCACCACTGAACCATCATCATATCTTCTTTCGTATTGCATCTCCTATCTAGATGGAGGTTTTAAAAGTTTTCAAAATATTTCTACAATGTACCATTTCCAACATAGTGGATGGGAGAAAAATACTATTTTGGCTTGATTGTTGGGTAGATGGACGAGTTCCTAGCAAGGCTTTTCCAACACTATTTAACCTTGCAAATAATTGGGACATAAGCTTTGTCTATTTCCTCTCAAAGGAAAATTTTGTTGCAAACTTTAGAACACCTCTAAACTCTATGGCCCTTGCAAAATTAAAGGCTCTCAGCTCACTCTTCAACAATATAAACCTTGCAAGGGGGTACAATAGAAAAATATGTAAATGGACTTCATCCATAAATTTCACAATCCGATACTGCTATCTCCTTTTCATGGATGTGGGGGGGGTGGGTGGCGGGGTGGGCGGGGGGATAATATCTCAAATTGGTCTCATCATTTGGCAGCTACCATTACCAAAAAAGGCAAAAATCTTCATCTAGTTGTGTTATCATAATAGAATTTTGACTGCCGAGAATCTTGAGAAGAAAAGAGTTATGGGACCGGACTCTTGCCCCTTGTGTAGCAACCACAATGAATCAACAGACCATTTATATGCACAGCAACTAGTCAATCCAACTCTAGGATTTGTTGTCAAACGGGTCAAAAGAAGGTCAACTTCCTCTTAGCTACTAAGATTTGTGGGGTTGTCGGAGGTCAAGAGACTTTGATAAAAATAAGAAGGAAGCATGGGACTACTTAGTAGCCATCTGTTGTTTGTGCATCTAGATAGAATGGAATAAAAAAGTATTTAGATTTTAGGCTTGATCCTTCTTAAAAGTTGGAAAAGCAATGGCATTCCTGTTTAAGAATTGGACGGCAAAAAGCAGTAATGCAAAATATATAAGTCTTGCTCAGGTTCTTGATTGTCTTTGACACCTAGTTCAAGAAGCATCCTCCACTAGCTTCTCATAAGTTGGAAGTGATTCTATGTTCTAGAGGAAGTTTCTGAAGGGCTGAAAGAAGGAAAGAGTCATCAACTTCCCACCGTTGTTGATGGGATAGCCACAAGAATCAATTTTTAATTAATGCCTCATGTAACCCTTTTTAGAAATGGCTTATATCTTTAATTGACTTGAGCCTTTTTGACATGGAACTATGAGCCATGGACCATCCCCTCCTCACCATGTTTGCTATTATAAAACACCATTCCTGTTACTCTCTTGTACATATTTTTCTAATACACTAATTAAGGGAGCATTTTACTTTCTTCATTTTACCTCAAAAAAGAAAAAATGCAGTGGTAAAAAGGTTCCAATATTAAATCACCAAGGCAAGGGGAATTGGCACCTTTTACATGAAGTTTGTGTATGCTTCTCAAGTCTACTTGAAAGTAATGGTAATAGAGCTTCACACATGGAATGGTTCTACGGAAAATATATACATCTTGATATGCTAATGAACCAGAGCAACAATATAAGTTACTGAAATACTATCATTAATTTGTGAATAGTTCATGCTTTAAAGTATAATGCTTTATATGCTTGCGTATGGAGAATGCCATAGGTTCTATTTGCCTTCAACTTTTGGAGGAGAGCCAGCATGATACATTGGGTTTGGGCCTCTAGAAACTGCATGGTGGATCCTTTCATTTCAAATCAAGCCTTTAACTTTTGAAGGAAGACCACCATGATGTATTAGGTTAGGATCTCCAGGATAAGGATCTTTTTAGTTCCACTCAAGCCTGTAATGTTTGGAGGAGGATGACCATGATGGATTGGATTTGGGCTACCAAGAACTAAATGGAAGATCCAATCCACTTGAGCCTTCAACTTTTGAACGAGGATGATTATGATATATTGGGTTTGGGTCCCCAAGAAATATATGGAAGATTTTTTTAGTTCCACTCAAACCTTCAACTTTGGGGGGAGCATGATCATGACTGATTGAGTTTGGGTCATGAAGAACTATACAAAGGATCCTACTGGTTCCTCTCAAGGCTTCAACTTTTGATGGAGAATCACCATGATGTATTTGGTTTGAGCCTTCAAGAATTGTATGGTGGATGTCATCGGTTCCACTCAAGCCTTCAAATTTTCAAGGAAGACCATCATGATATATTGGGTTTGGGCTATCCAAGAAATATATAGAGGATCCTTTTTGTTCTACTCAAGTCTTCAACTTTTATTGGAAGGCCACCATGATCTATTAGATTTGAACCTCCAAAAACTATATGAAGCCTTCAACTTTTAGAGGAGTGTTACACCCTAAATCCAGGACACAACATCGCCATGTTATCAAGGGATGCAACCCAAGATAACACAAAGCTTAATAAATTAAGTTTAGCTACCAAAATTTTCAGGCTTGCAACGTAGACCCTCAAGCCTAGATCCTTCGTCATTCTTAATCTTAATCCTTTGTGAAAGAAAAAAATAAAAATGTATGAGCTACACTAGCTGAGTAAGTAAAATCTATGCTTTCTTACCAAATCAAGCATAAATTTTTCCACAATAATTTATAAAATAATAGATATTATAAAATAAAATATTTTATAGAACATAATATAAAATAAGTCATAAAGTCAATTATGCATGTTTAAATCATGAAATTCTATAAATATGATTCATAAATCATTCTTGTTAGATATTCATATCATGTTTCAAAATATTGCTTACAGATATTCATGCTAAAGTCATGTTATACCTAGAAGAATGTTTTTTAATCCATAAAATTCTTGTTTCTTATGCCAACTTTATACCCATTGGCAGGACTATATTTCCTATGAATGCTAGCTTCGGATGTCGGCTTTCCTAATTTTAGAAATTTGTTCATAGCTATCTGAGAGCCTTTCAAATTTTTGTATCTTTTTCTTAAAAGATACATATACATAGATGAAAAAATAACAAAATTTATACTTTATAAACATGTTATTTTTATAAAATATATTCATGGAATCAATTATCATAATAAAATATGCTATTTTATATCACATATGCTGATTCTTATTTTATGAAAAATATAATTTCATCAATAAGAAGTCATATGCATGGAAAATATAAAAATTTAAAAATAAATAAGGAGTGTAAGATTCACTTATCTTGATCATTCTAGATCTTTAGACTTTGTTAGATGAATCAGATTATCCTATTTAAAATATTAAATCATAGTAAATTTTTATTTAATAAATTTAATAAAATTAAATAATAATAAAAGGAGGTAGTTGATTGGGTGATTGATCCGATAAACCATACAGACATAAAAGTGATTCAATCAGGCACAAAAGTGATTCGAGGTCATCTTGCTGAGGTCAACATGAGTCCTTAGAAGAGAAAACCTGACTTAATGTAGTTTGTGGTTTTTTTAGAGAGAGAAAGTGGGCAAAGAGAGAGCATCTTGGGTCCCACATCCTCTCTCAAGAGAAACTCTAGAGAAAAGGGGAGAGAGATGAGAGAGAGAAAATTCTAGAGAGACTTGAGAGAGAGAACTTTTCTCTCTCTTCTTTTTTTTTTCTTTTCTTTCTTTTTCTTTTTCTTTTCTTCTTTCTTTTCTTTGCCAATTAACGAGCAAGGGACCAATGGCTTATGGCCGGAAGATCGGTAGCATGGTGGTGGCACAGGCAACCTATGGTGGTGGAGCAAAAGATGGCCGATGGTAAGTGGCCAGCCAATCAAAAAAAAGAACAAAAATCTTAAAAATAGGAGACCGATCCCCATTCTTCTAATTTTTTTGATCTTCGGCCGGTTATCAATGGCCAAAACCTTCGAGGAAGGTAGCTAGTAGGTGGGGGTCACTACCTAGTGGTGTGGCACCACGAACGATAGTACTAGTGGCCGTAAAAAAGAGAAATAGGGCTCGGCCCAAACAGAGAAAATTAGGGGTTTTACTCATGGGGCTTTTCTAGCAAATTCAGCAGCCAGTGGCCATGCATAATGGCATGGGAAGAAGGAGAAGAGAGAGAGAAAGAGGGGTTGGGCTTACCTCGAGCTATGGTGACTTTTTCGGCAAGAACTTTAGGTGGACACGATGAGGGTATCCACAGCTTTAACAGAATAGAAAATCAAGAAAAAGAAAGAGGGAGGAAGGTCGGTGTTCATCGTGGATTGCTAAGGACAAGGAGGGGGAGATTTATAGGATGGACGGGAGGCCGAATCCTTCTTGGAATCAGCTTTCTCTTCAATTATTTTGCATGGAAGAAGACTCCCAATGGGAGTCTTCTTCATTTGTTTCTTCTTCTTCTTCTTCTTCTTCTTCTCTCTCTCTCTCTCTCTCTTTTGGTTTTGTGTGGGATGTGACTGAGTTTTAATGGGCTGGTCCAATTGATCTAGGTCATCACAAGGAGGACCACCATCATACAATAGGTTGGGGCCTCCAGCAACTATATGGAGGATTGCTCCAACTCTACAGTAGAGCCTAGAGTTTCCTTCACCTCTTGCTCCAAGATTGATATCTAGAGCCAATGCCAATATCTACGCAATACAAGTGCTATCTTAGGTGCCAATTACGTTAAGTGCATGTCTCCATAGCCTTATCACATAGACTACCATATATATTTTTATGATTTTATTTTTTTTAATTTCTTTCATTTTTTGATCTCCTTTTGTTCATTCTTTTTTTTTTTTTGATGAAATGGGAGGTTACCCACCCAATTTATTAAAAAAATCAATGAAATAGAAACATTGTTGCGCCATAGACTATTTTGACCATAAGTCAAGATGGCTTAGGCCTGAGCACAAGTGAGAAATAGGATAGGGTAAAGAATATAGAAGTTTTAGAGATTACAATTACATTGGTAGCAACACCTTTGTCTCTTCTTTTATCTTTGAGTTTAGTGGCAGTTTGCTTTAAAAACCTCTCTTCATTGTTGTTCCTCTTCAAATTTTGGCAATTGACTTAAGATCCTCTAGCACCAATCTCATTAGCTCTTGCATAGGTTCTTCAAACTTATCCTATAAATAGGCCATCCAACTATTAAATAGTCCTAGAAAATGTTCTAGAAAACACATTGCCTACTTGGCCTAAAATCTAAAAGCCTGGTTATTTCTTTCTGTCAAAATATTCCACATAACCATTAGGACCACACAATAGCAAGCTCTCATCAATTTTTTATCCATCATTAATCTTCTCCACGTTGTCCAGATTTCTTCTACTAACATTGGTGTAAACTAAATTCTTAAAGCTCTATTTATCTTGTCTTATATAAGATGAGAGTAGGAACAATCTAGAAATAAATGATCATGAATTGTTTCTTCTACATTTCTACATAATAAACATCATGGAGGACCAATCCAATTTCTCTTCTTCATGTTATCAGCTGTGAGGATCCTTTTGTTATAAACGAATCAGTTGAAGACCTTCACTTTTTCTGATAGAGGAATCTTATAATTTGTCCTTGCAAAATGTGAAGTTACCCCTCCATGACTAGGAAATTCATAGCATCTTTTAATAGAAAATTTGTTCGAGTTGCACCATCTCCATAAGATCTCATCTTCTGAGTTGGTCTTGTGAACTAAGCTAATGAGATCTTTGAGATGATCCATTTCCTCCCAACCCCGATATGGTAGTGGAGAAAGGAAGAGCATTTCCTTGCTTGGGGTGTCTAAGAATGCATAGTCAGAGATGTTTTAGTTTGTTGAAAGGTGATAAAGCATTGAGAACAAAGATTTCAAAGGAATTCTTTTTATCCAAGAGTCATGCCAAAAAGCTATTTGCTTTCCATTCCCATGTTTAAATCTGATGCTGATGAAGAAAAACTCTCAAACTGAGTTTATATGCTTCCAAGTTGATGAAGCTCTCCTAAGACTTTGGTTAGTGGTTGCACTTGGAATCTTATGATTCTCATAGATCTTTTGGAATAGTTAATGCCACTGCAAATCTTTCTTTTCAAAATATCTCCACCACCATTTTTGTAAAAGATATTTGTTGAATAGATAGAGGTTTAAAACTCCTAACCCACCATATCTCTTTGGTCTACAGACCATGGACTGACTTGCTAGGCATGTCCTTTGGAGCATGAATTATTTCCTTTCCAAAGAAAATTCCTTCTTAATCTATCTATTTTGTTTATAGTTTCCAAAGGTATAAGAGTAGAAGACATCAAATCAGTTGATATTGCGCTTAGAACTAAGTTTACCAAAGCCAGTCACCCTCCCTAGTGTCAACAATTTTCCTTTCTAACTTGCCAATTACTTTTCTATTTTTTTGATAATGAAGTTCTAGTGCTGAGACCCTAGTTTTGAGTAGTGCAATGAAAAACATAAATATTGTAGGGTTCGATGAGCAGAGCGGAAGCATAGATTACAAAATTTTTGCATAATGAAATTCAAACCATCAAACCCTTATCCAAGACCTTCTTGATGATTAACAATCATATAAAAATATTTCATAACATTATAGCAGGTATAGAAAAATACCTATACCTGCTAAATCCAAAATTTTGGTAGAGTATCGAGAGGACTTCCACGGTGTCCAAATGTTCACCCAAACTAAACCTAAAAGAAGTTTGAATTTAATTAGATTTAATTAGTCAAATCGGAAATAAATTTTGAATCCAATTCGAATATAGAAACTAGGGTTTACAACATATGCTAGCACGTTCATCTTGCAAATATGATCTAATCTAATTAAACTCTTGATCAATTTTTTTGTGTGTGACCCACTAAATTTCACATCTAGCTAGCAGTAGGTCTGGATGCAAGTTGACCTGATTTGATTAGAATCCAATCTAACCGATTTAGGTCCAATCGAGCTAACCCTAATTTCAATAAATAGAATTCTTTCTAATTGACAATTGAATTGAACTTTTTAATTCAATCAAACCTACAAGACAAGATTAATATCTAGCAACATATCATGTCTACCTCAAAGACATAAAATTTTGATGAAAATACCAAAAAGTATCCTTTAATGGTTAGTTACCATGCAATTCAATCCTACGATCATCCTTCATCCTGAATATGACTTTGTATATAGAATAATGTCCAATCCAATATCATATTCATATCTCTCTCAATCTTAATGATGATTCAATTAATAAAATACTAAAAATAATTTTTAATTTTTATTATGCTTTGATCAAAGAATTTCTGAATCATCATATGATTGAAGCAAGTAGGATGCGATCTCCTCTTAGTAGGAGTGATCGATTTCATGTTGTCCTACTCACAACCTTCATACACAATCCAGCATATCCAAAATATCTCATATATGATTTAGTCATGAATGAGTATGAATCAAAATATGGATTCATATATACAAGGATTCTATGGTAGTCTCAGGTCAGAGGATTACTTGCACAACTCCAACTAACAAAAAATATCTTTTGACAAGTAAGTAAGACTCCATAAGATGTTCTCAAGTCAGATCAATTCAGTAAACTTATTCTTTAATGAGCATCCATATCTTTGTATTAGTGTCTTACACAAGTAATTGTGAGATCAATCATCCTCTTCATCGAGCATACATAGGATGTGTCAGTCTTACTGAAAATATTGGTTTTGACTCAATGATCCAATGATTGAGAATATTTTAGATTAGGAATTTTAGGTCTCACTAGTATGATCTCATCATAATTCTAAAATTCATTATCCTAATTTATGAGGTTCATCATAATCTTAACAAATATAAGATGCAGCATATGATGAAATATAAATATTTTTTATTTATTTATAAAATATCATTACATGAATCAGGAGGATTAAAAGAATAATTCATCAAAATATAAATTTTGATTGGCTTGTAGGGCATATTCCTTTCAAATATTTGGTGGAAAAGTTTGCCAGCAAACATCCCAAGAGCCTTGTAAACTGACAATTTGCAAATTTTGAAAGACCAATGCCAAATAGAGAGATCTTGTTGTAGTTAATCTTCAAGCCAGGGTGCAGTTCAAGGGTGTACAAGATAAATCTAAGGTTTTGCATGTAAACTTTTTCAGCACTACAAATAATTATTGTGTCATCCACACATTAAAGAGATAGGATGCTTCCAATGGTGTTTAATGGGCCTATACCTTTGATCATGTTGTTTTTGGCTATGAGTTTGAGAAGACAATTGATCTTAGCCACTAGTGCAAATAGAAGAGGAGACAATGAGTCTCCTTGTTTGAGTCCCTTTCTTGCTTGGATCCATATTGTAGGTTCCCCAATTATTAGAATTGCCATCTTGGAAGAGTGCAGAATAGAAATAATCCACTTGCACCATTTGCTTCCAAACCCCTTGGCCCCTAACAAGGTTATAAGAAATCTCCAATCTATGTTATCAAAAGCCTTCTCAAAAACTATTTTGAATAGTATACCTTTCTCCCTATCATTCTTGTTTGGAGTTAGAATCTCCATTGCATTGAGATAGGAATCATTGATTAATCTCTCTTTGATGAATAATGACCAAGATTCGGTATTTAGAGCATCGATGTACATGGCCAGTCTATTACTTAGATGCTTAGAAAATATTTTGATAATCCCATGGATTAGGAAAATGGGCTTGAAATCCTTGATGCCATAGTTCTATTATTTTTTTAGGATAAACATGACGTAACAGAAGTTTAACCTTGATACGTTCGTATTGTTATCATGAATTCCATCTAAAAGCTTAATGAGATCATCCTTAATGATAGGCTAGAAGCATTGGTAAAAACTTAATGGGAAGCTGTTGGGCCCTGGGGCCTTGTTGTTATAAAGTAATGCACATTTGAAAGAAATAGAGGAGTTTAGAAGGATCAAGGAGAACCAAGGCTATCAAGAGAAATGTCTAGAAAGGAAAAATCTAGAAGTGAAATTCTTAAAACTTGTAAAGTTGGTAGAAACTCTAGACCAACTAAAGTTGGTGGAAGACTTTAGAATACTAAAGTTAGTGGAAGACTCTAGAAGCAACTAAAGGAGGTTTGAGACAACTATAAATAGGCTTGAAGTATACCTTGGAAGGCAACCAAAATCCAAAACTAACAAACTAAGCCAAAGCTTTAAGCCTACAAAGCCTAGTACTCTCTTTTCAACTAATAATAATTCTTTCTTCTAAATTCCCAAATTACCACATTTCCAACCCTTCCAATTCCTACATATTTTGCAACCATATAATCATTATTCCAACTATCATTTTCTCTTTACTATTTTAATCATCACCTTAACTACTTCCACCTAAAAACTAGTAGTGGTATCATGGCTCAAATTGGTCAGTGGATATCTTGGTTAGCTCCCTATCATCTCAATCTTTTGTTTCTATGCCAGTTCCCATTTTTGTTGGGAACAACTATGATTTTTAGAGCATTAAAATAAGGACATTTTTCTTATCCCAAGATTTATGGGATATTATTGTGGAGGGTTTTGTAGTCAAGAAATATCTCCACCCTGTCCACAGTGGAGCAGAAAAAATTAAAAGAAAGCAAGAAGAAGGATGCCCAAGCTCACTTCATAATTCAATAGGCATTAGTTGATGCTGTTTTTTCAAGAGTTATTGGGGTAGCAATTGCTAAGCAAGTGTGGGATATACTGTAAGAGGAGTTTCATGAAAGTGCAAAGGTACATATTGTAAAACTTCAAACTTTGAGAAGAAAACTAGAAAATATAAAAAATGAAGAATTCTAAGACTATTAAAGATTACTATGATAGACTAAAAGTAGTAAATCAAATGAGAGTAGTAAGTTATTTCCTTTTGAAGGAGCATGGAGAGCTAAGAATATTTTGGAGCTAGTGCATACAGATATTTGTGGACTGATGATGACACCATCACCCCATTAAAGTAGGTACTTTATTCTCTTCATTGATGATTATACCAGAATGAGATAGGTTTATTTCATGCATGAAAAATCAAAAGTATTCCGTATCTTTAAGAAATTCAAAACCTTTGTTGAGAAACAAAGTGGCCAACATATAAAGATACTGAGAAATGATAGAGGCAAGGAATATACCTCAAATGAGTTTGATATGTTTTATAAAGATGAAGGTATAAAATGCCAACTCATAGTCGGGTATGCTCCCTGAACAAAATGGCATCTCTAAAAGAAAAAATAGAACCATAATGGAGATGGCATGCTTAATTCTAAAGGAGAAAGGGCTTCTAAACATATTCTGGGTAGAAGCTATGTACACTATAGTCTATATTCTCAATAGATGTTCAACTAAAGCAGTGCCAAACAAAACTCTAGTCGAAGCTTGGTCTAGACAGAAACCATCAGCAAAATATCTGAGTCTTTGACTGCATATGTTATATTTGTATTCCAGATGAGAAAAAAAGCAAGTTCAATGATAAAACTAAATATGAGATATTCCTCGGCTACAACACGAAGTCAAAAGGCTATTGCATATACAACTTAAGGACAAAGAAGCTTATGATTAGCTGAGATGTGGAGTTTGACGAAAATGCTGCATGAAATTGGAATGAAGATAAAGTTGAAAATAGAATGATCACTTTCAAAGAGACAAGAAATGAGGAATCAAGTCAGCAATTAACTCCTACAAGTCCTACATCAACACCACCATCAACACCAAATTTATCCTCAAGATTTAAATAATCATCTTTAGAGTCACCATCAAGGAAGATAAGATCACTAGCTGATGTTTACCAGACACGTAATTTCACACAAGTGGAACTAGATGTCTATGAAGCTGTAGCAAAAGAAGTCTGGGTGAAAGCCATAGAAAAAGAAATTAAAATGATTGAGAAGAATGAAACTTGGGTGCTTGTGGAACAATCTCAAGATAAAGAAGTTATTGGAGTTAAGTGGGCTTACAAAACAAAGCTTAACTTTGGTGGATCTATACAAAAATATAAAGTAAGATTGGTGGCAAAGGGTTATTCACAACTATTAGGGATCAACTATAATGAAACATTCGCTCCAATAGCTCAACTTGATATAATTCGAGCCTTGATTTCCTTAGCAGTGCAAAAAGGTTGAAAAATTTACCAACTTGATATGAAGTCTGCATTTTTGAATGGCTTTTTAGTAGAAGAAATCTATGTGGTGCAACCATAAATTTTTGTGATAAAAAGAAAAGAAGATCAAGTACTAAGATTGAAGAAAGCCTTGTACAGACTCAAATAGGCACCACGAGCTTGGTACAGTAGAATCGATGGATACTTTATTGATCAAGGATTCAGGAGGAGCAAAAGTAAGCCGACACTATACATCAAGACTCAAGATAACTTTGACGTGCTTACTGTTTCTCTGTACATAGATGATTTAATCTGCATAGGAAATAGTGAGAAGATGATTCAAGAATTCAAAGAAGATATGATGAAGACCTTTGAGATGACAGACTTGGGCTTGATGCACTATTTTCTTGGAATTGAAATAAGCGAAGAAGAAGGAATATTTATATCATAGAAGAAATACATAGAAAGCCTCCTAAAGAAATTCAAAATGGGTTGGTGCAAACCAGTTTCTACACCATTGGTAGCTAATGAAAAATTTTAAAAGAGGATGGAGCCTAAGAAGGCAGATGCCTCAATTTATAGGAGCTTAATCGGAAGAGACTACTCTATCTTATAGCCACTCGGCCTGACATAATATACGCTACAAGTCTATTATTAAGGTTTATGCAAAGTCCAAGCCAAGTGTATTATCGAGCTGCAAAAAGAGTGTTTCGATATCTACAAGGAACCAAAGATTAAAGCACATGGTACAAGCCAATAGCCAATTCAAAATTATTTGGATATGTAGACAACGATTGGATAGGTTCCATCTATGAAGAGTACTTTAGGCTATGCTTTCTCGCTTTGTTCTAGAGTCTCCTCTTGAACATCAAAGAAGCAAGATTCAATAGCACAATCATTAGCAGAAGTAGACTATGTAGTAGCTGCAGGAGCAATAAGTCAAGCTATATAGCTTTGAAGAATTCTTGAAGATATGGGTGAGCAACAAAGAGAAGCTACTAAGATTCTATATGACAATAAATCAACAATCACAATAACAAAGAATCCTATATTCCATATCAAGCTATGTATATTGTGATTAAATATCACTTCCTACGAGAAGCGGCATCTAATAAAGAGGTTGAGTTCAACTATTGTAAGATAGAAGATTAGTTGGCAGACATTTTTACGAAGGCGATACCACAAGCTAAGTATGAACTATTTCAAAGTATGCTTGGAGTAACACAAATGTGCATTAAAAAGGAATATTAAAAAATAATGCACATTTGGAAGAACTAGAAAAGTTTATAAGGATCAAGGAGCTAGGATCAAGGCTATCAATAGAAATGTCTAGGAAGAAAAATTCTGGAAGTAAAATTCTTGGAACTTATAAAGTTGGTAAAAGACTTTAGAGTACTAAAGTTAGTTGAAGACTCTAGAATCAATTAAAGGAGTTTGAGACAACTATAAATAGACTTGAAGTGTACCATGGAAGGCAACCAAAAATCAAAACCAACAAACTAAACCAAAGTCCTCATTGCCAATGCATGATTTGGAGTCGGCAAGCTACCAGTTTTATTCAAAATAGGGCAGTCCCTATTTTATTTTTGTTTCCACCAACCCCCCCTCCCAACCAGCCATGGCCGTTGATGGTCTACAGCTTCACCACCACTAGGAGCCATCGTAGGTGGCCGGCCCTACGTCTTTCACCACCACCGTTAGGAGAAGAGAAAATGGGGAGGGTGTCCCCTATTTTGGAGAAGAAGAGAAGAGAGGGGAGGGTTTCTCTCTCTACTCTAGTTATTTTGTTAATCAATTTATTAATTAGTTAATATTTATTTATTTATTTATTTTTGCTCTCTTAGATAGATTAGGAAAATTTTAGATGGAAAATTTTAAGGGACTTGTTTATTTTCTCTTAGAAGAATCAAGGGGATCCATGAGGAAAAGAATCTAGGGGACTTGTCAGTTGACCATATTGAACCTCGATAGAGGATTTCAGATTGAAATCGCAATGATATTCCCTTATATTGATCTCCACCTTGATTTTTTTGTTGGTTTGAACTTATTGGATTTTTGGTCAATTAGTCGAGTCATCTTGATCTAATCTACTTAGATTGCTAGACATTATTTTTTCAAATGGTCAAGTCCTTTCTCTTTCCTAATCTTTCCATCATGATCTAGTTATTTTATGATTTTTTCTAGTTATTGGTTTCAATTATGTATAGGAATGATCAATTGGACAATGAGATAGTGACCTAGGAGGATTTACGCTCTAATCTCTAAATTTAGATAAATGTCAAACTATTTATTTATTAATTAATCATGTCTTAGATAGCATCGAAAGATTTAGGATAAAGAGTAAATTAGAAATTAAAGCTTTAAAAATAAAAATTTAATAATAATTTACTATTTCTTGTGCTGATGGCTGATCAAGGATGA
>QRFJ01004893.1:0-111736 GCA_006176705.1 Cocos nucifera
AACTTACCTTAGACACCAAATTGTTGAGTCCAGAACTAATTGGGTTAAGCCTACAATCCAACTCTAACCTCTGAGCCTAATTTAGGTCTTACTTGATCGTGACTCGATTCTTGACCCAGACTTAATCCTATTAGATGGTCAATTTAAGCATTTTGATCCAATCTAACCAACTCTTGATTTGGTTTGATCAACCGCTTAGACCTAATTGAGCTACCCAAGCCCGAACCCAGTATTATGAATATGTCTTAGATCTGAAATTCCTTAATTTTAGACCTAATTAATATTCCATAAACTTAATTTTTAATTAAGTAGGGTTCATAAACAAAATATGCACAATAAATCCTAGGGTTTCAGGAATCTAGAGTTTTGCAGAAAGTAAGTTTTGGGTTTCTAATTAAGGACGAACACGCAGCACCCCTACACATCATAAGAAACCCCCATCGAATGAAGAGAGGGCCTTTAAACCCTTCTTCGTTCTATGACTCGGACGGCTAAGAGAACGCCTTAATCAAACAATGTCAATCATACAAACAATATAGATCTATATCATATATTCATATACAAAGTAGATCTAATCATGGCATATTTTGCATACATCTCATTATCATAATCATGCATATTTTCAGATCTAAATTATCTCATAATAATCTAAAAAATTAGATTTAAATTGATCTAATCAAAATAAATTCTAATCTAAATAATTATGTAGAACTATTCTACAACTAGTCTAGACATGCATCAATCATATCTCATATGATTTTAAAATTAAATAATTTTTATTTGTATTTTTTCAGTTATTATAAAACTTATAATATCAAAAAATAGTAAATAAAAAAGATCTAAAATATATTTAATCAGATTAATCAAAAATATGCAAGAATATTTTATAGAACTATTCTATTACTAACTAGTCTATGCATATCTTCTATCTTAGATCCAAATTATTTAATTTTAATTTTTTCTATTTTAGATTGATCACATCTCATGTGACATCTAAAATCACTTATTTTTTAATTAAAATAAATCAAAAATTAGATCTAAAATATTTTTAGAACCTGGCTCTGATACCATTGAAGGAAAATCCTGATTTTCCGGTCTAGGTTCTTCAGACTGATCAGATCAGAGATATATTTAAATTTTTTTTTCTTAATCCAATAAGATTTGAATATATTTCAAATCTAATTTTATTATTTTAATTATAAAAAATTAAAAGAATAAATTAAATCAAATTTAATTTACCTGATCTGGGTAATCCTATTACACCTGTTGTGATCCTTTTAGCAGCGGAAGGTTCTGGATCTAGCCACATCAAGCGCCTAGCCTCTACCAGGTATCCACAGGTTGGATCTGGAGATTCTTCTTTTCTATCATGCCTCCAAAAATTAGATCTGGATCTGATCTGGAGGATCTTCAAAACTCTTTTTGAAGAATGAGCAATCATCCTTTGCAGCAGCGCAGCTCTTACTTTTGATCGCCTTTCTTGATCTGAATGCACCAACAAGCGTCCAAACTCATTTTGGCACATGGATAGCAGGGAGAAGGTGGTTTTGGAATGGAGGGAGAGGAGAGCAGCCTTGGATGTGGGGAAACTTGATTCATCAATATCTCTATATTATTATTGCATCTGAGTTGGGTACAGGGTCTTATTTATAGACTAAGCTGTGATCCAACTCCTTCTTCTTCCCAACCAATCACAACCCTTTTATGAAATTAGATCTAAATCTGATTGATGGAAATAGAGTCCCTGGATTCCTCCTTAGAGGTGCCTAAGACCAGTCAAAAGTTGGTTCTTAGAGAACTCTAATTAGAATCCAAAAAGGGATGGAGTCCTTGTCCAACAAGACTCCTAGCGCCTCCACTTGGGCACACGCTAGGTGGCGTGCGCCCTTCTCCTTGCCAGGTTCTGGTAGGGCGACAGGCCCCCACAGCTCTCCAATAGGTGCATGACATGTGGTCAAAAGTCTAAGTGTCAATGGTCGATCGTTTGACCAGTCAAAGGTAGACTTTTGACCAAAGTCAAAGAATAAGAAATGGCAGGTGACCAAAAATGGCAGGTAGTGTCTTATACAAAATAAGACAACCTTTTTCTGACTTGAGAACCTCCTATCAGACCATATGAAGGCCTCTGATGAGCACAAACTCCTTTGACTCAGACAGGGACAACTTATTTATGATATGCAAAAAAGAAGAACGTTAGATTCAATCGAGTGCTAGCACGTTTCCTTGAACCTAATTGAAATCTCATTCAATCAATTAAACTAGAATCAGTTCAATTGATGATCACCAGATTCAAACCCTTGTTTGTGTACCCAGTTAGGTTTAGTTCTGTATGGTAATGGAATATGTCATGATCTCTATCATTCGAACATTAATCGAAACTCCTTTCGATGGATCAGAACTCTTCTGATTCGAACAGCTAAAATGATCGATCATCTAAATCATTCTAATTGCTCTCAAAATCCCCAGTGACACCTAGCAGTATATGGTGGCTACCCATCAGAGCTGAATGCGAACTCTTGGTGCAGCTTACCTATGTGATTCAGTTCTTCTATCTTAGCCCCGATCAGATTAGGGTTTAGGTGAACTCGTCAAAACCTAGTCTCTGTCATATGATGTAATCATTCGATTCGAGTCCATGTGAAAACTAATAGAATTCTTTCTATTATTTCACTCTGCCATGGCCATGGGCTTCTGGACTTGATTCTCATGATTATCATAGGGTTGCTCCTCTACCATATGGGTAGATAGATTTCCATCTTGATGCCATCCAGTTCCTACATATGAACATAGCTATAGCCAACATACACCTCAGGGTTCCATATGGCTAGAGATCCGAAGTAATGGTGTAGTCAAACTTAACACCCTCAAGGTGAACTGCCGATGCACTCAGGTCAAAGAAATCAGACACACTATTGCAGCATCGATTAGTCATTGACGAGAAGTAGACTTCCCAATGACTACTCGAGGTGGTCATGCTTAGTCCCTCCTCGTTCTCTAACGAGTACCTGTACTCTCGCTTGGTGTCTCCACACATAGACTAAACTCATCTACTAAAGAGAGAAGCGATTGCTACAACCAATCTTTCGATCAATCACCATCCTCGTTGATGATCCTTTGGTCGGGAGCAATTTATGAGTTATACAATGATTATTCATGTCTTAAAATTTTCAACTCTTGAAATGAATTATCATTACATAACTCAAAGGATGTATCACAGACACTAAATACACATATGTGATAGAAATAACCCATTTGTTGCTTAAGTCAAAAATTATAATTTTTGCCCTAGATGTATATTACAAGTGTCAGCCAATTCTGGCTTCTAGGGCACATATATCTACACTACCAAAGGTCCAAACTTTGTTGAGTGCTCGGTGCATCGAGTCAATTTCTGACTGCATTGCCTCTAGCCATTTCTCGGAGTCGATATCTGATATCGCCTCGTTGTAGGTTTTGGGATCATCACCATGAGCACCATTACCTACGAGGAACATTTTCTCTACTTCCTCTGAAATAATACCTAAGTATCTTTCAGGGGGACGGAAAAACTCTTTCCGATCTACGAGGTGGAGGAGGTAGTGTTCTTATTGGCTCAACCTGATTTGGTTCCAATTGGTCCTTAGCTCATTGTACTTGTGAGACTTTCTCATCAAGCTTGATCTGCTTTCCAATGCCGCTATCTTGAATAAACTATTTTTCAAGAAAGATGGCATGTCGACTCACAATCACATTGTGGTCTTCTGGAATGTAGAAATAGTATCCTAATGACTCTTTAGGATATCCTATGAATCGAGCTCTGAAGGACCTAAACTCTAACTTGTCCGCTTGTTGTCTTTTGACATGAGCCGGACAACCCCAAATTCTGAGATGACTCAGACTTGGTTTCTTACCGTGCCATATCTCATACGGTGTGGTAGGAACGGTTTTAGAGGGAACCCTATTCAGTAGATAAGATTGAAGTTAACAATGAGTGTCCCCAAAGAAAATCAGGGAGGTCTGTGAAGCTCATCATGGATCGAACCATATCCAATAGAGTCCGATTTCTCCATTCTGAAACCCCGTTGAGTTGAGGTGTTCCTGGTGGAGTCCATTGAGAGACTATGCCATTATCCTTGAGATAGTCTAGGAATTCCTTGCTAAGGTATTCACCTCCTCGATCTGATCGAAGAACCTTAATGGGTTTTCCTGTTTGTTTTTCTACTTCATGTCTGAATTCTTTGAACTTTTCAAAAGCTTCAGACTTGTGTCTCATAAGATACACATACCCATACCTAGACAGATCATCGGTAAAGAGGTAATGAAGTAGACAAAATTGCCTCTAGCCGGCACATCAAATGGGCCGCACACATCAGTATGTACTAGGGCAAGGAGATCTGTGGCCCTCTCCCCATGTCCAACAAAAGGGAGTTTAGTCATTTTGCCTTGAAGACAGGATTCACAAGTTGGATATGACTCGGAAGTCAATGGACTCAATAGCCCATTTTTCTCCAATTTGTTGATCCTATCTTCTGCTATATGACCTAATCTCAGGTGCCATAGATATCTGTCATTTGGACTATCCCTAGGTCGTTTGGCATTCACGTTTTGCTCGATAGTTAGAATAGGTACATCAATATGTAGCTGATAAAGACCATTAATAAGGAAACCATTTGCAATTTTATTTCTTTCATAAAGAATGTTACAATGGTCCTTAAAGAAGGTGATCACATAACCTTCTTGTGCTAAGCATGAAACAGAAATCAAATTCCTGCTAGCTGCAGGCACAATAATAACAGTCTTTCAAAACTAAGTCTAAACCAGATGGTAATCGAAGAGGGTATGTTCCCACGGCTACTGCAGCAACTCTTGCTCCATTACCGATGCGTAGGATCATGTCTCCATCCCTCAGCCTCCTGCTATCCTCAAGACCCTGCATAGAAGTGCACAGATGAGCACTAGAACCAGAGTCAAGCACCCAACTGGATGCAGAAGAAACCGTAAGGTTAGACTCAATAACGAGCATACCTCCAGAAGGACCTTCCTTCTTGTTCTTCAGGGTGGCCAGGTAAGTAGGGCAGTTCCGCTTCCAATGGCCGTCGCTGTTGCAATGGAAACACTTTCCTTTGCCATCGGCCTTTTTCTTCGGATTCTGCCTTCTTCTTCTTTGATCCTTCCACCTTTTGCTTTTTCACAGACTTCTTTTTCTTTCCATAAGACTTTCTTTTGGAAGAAGTCCGTTCCATAGCAAGAACTGAGCCTTTAGAACCTTTCATAGAAAGCTCAGCGGTAACCAGCATATTCATTAACTCGGCCAAGGAATTTTGAAGTTTATGCATGTGGTAATTCATGATGAATTGCCCATATGCATCAGTCAAGGATTGCAGAATAATATCGTTCTGCAGGATCCAAGTCCAACTTCACACCGAGCTTCTCAAGCTCTTCCATGTCCTTGATCATTGTCAGACAGTGATCTTGGACTGACTGCCCATCACGCATCTTAGCCTTAAAAAGTCATTTCGTGACTTGATATTTGGCTGCGCGACTCTGTTCACCAAACATCTCCTGCAGGTGAGCCAACATTTGGCGAGCAGTCCCGATATCTTCATGTTGGCGCTGGAGCTCATCAGACATCGAGCCCAACATGTAATATCTGGCCTTATTATCTTCGTCTCAATCCATTTTTTCCAGAGACGCTCTCTGTTCAACAGATGGATGGGCTGGTAAGGTGGGAGGGTCCTGGTCCAAAACATGGGTTAACTTCTCGGAACCCAAAATAATTTTGTAGTTCCTGAGCCAATCTTTATAATTGGGTCCGGTCAGTCTATGTGTGTCCAGGATACGATACGTGCCAATGGGTTGGACGCAGACATTTTCCTGTAGAGAGTCAAAGATTCTAGTTAGATACTGTAATTTTGACTTGACCAATTTATTTAGGGATTTTATTTTTAAACAAATTAGCTCCCACTATTTTTTCTCGGATCCCTACACTCCCTCTGTAGAGATGCGAAAATCTCCATGATTAATGATTTCTAGTGGGTGGTGCGGTCTCACCAACTGACTCATCACCTCACCTAACAGTTATTGGTGATGGGTTAGCCAATGAGTGAACAACTCTTGTTCAATGATTCTCTAATCATGGTGCACCCAAACTTGGTCTCTAATTCATGAATCTCACCGTATCCGGAATATTGATCCACTCCTTAGTTAAGTCAGACCCACCATTTGCATAGACTGGGTTCCTAATTGAGTCTCTCACCGTATCCAAAATATTGAGCCCAACTCATCCTCCAGCCCATAGCATCCAATGCCTAATAGACATGGTTGCATCTTCCCGGTGCAACTGAGCCACTGTATCCAGCCGAGAACAATCAACCCCGGGAAGGGCCCGCACATCTACAATGGTGGAAGACCTCAGACTTAATCTTTTCTTAGGGAGAATTGATTCAGGTCTCATTAAACTAGACTTGGTCATAGTCATAACAATTATGACTAACCTAGTGGCATGGGTTAGCTCGGATTATTGACCACCTCAGATCAGAACTGTGTCAACAGATATGGCCAGGTAAGTGAGACCGGTGGAAGGAATATGCCATTAACTCGTACAAGAATGCATTCAGGTCGAGTAGCTTCCAATTAAAAACCAGTCGGTCGTATGTGCCAAACTTACCTTAGACACCAAATTGTTGAGTCAGAACCAATTGGGTTAGCCTACAATCCAGACTCTAACCTCTGAGCCTAATTAGGTCTTGCTTGATCGTGACTCGATCTTGACCCAGACTTAATCCTATTAGGCTGGTCAATTTAAGCATTGTTGATCCCATCTAACCAACTCTTGATTCGGTTTGATCAACCGCTTAGACCTAATTGAGCTACCCAAGCCCGAACCCAGTATTATGAATATGTCTTAGATCTGAAATTCTCAATTTTAGACCTAATTAATATTTCATAAATCTTAATTCTTAATTAAGTAGGGTTCATAAACAAAATATGCACAATAAATCCTAGGGTTTCAGGATCTAGGGTTTTGCAGAAAGTAAGTTTTGGGTTTCTGATTAAGGACGAACACGCAGCACCCCTACACATCATAAGAACACCCCATCGAATGGGAAGGAGAGGGCCTTTAAACCCTTCTTCATTCTTATGACCGGACGGCCAAGAGGAACGCCTTAATCAGGAACATGTCAATACTACAAAACAAGTTTTAGATCTATATCATATATCTCATATACAAATTAGATCTAATCATGGCATATTTTGCATACATCTCATGTATCGAATCATGCATATTTTTAGATCTAAATTATCTCATAATAATCTAAAAAATTAGATTTAAATTGATCTTATCAAAATAAACTCTAATCTAGACAACTATGTAGAACTATTCTACAACTAGTCTAGACATGCATCAATCATATCTCATATGATGTTTAAAATTAAATAATTTTTATTTGCTATTTTTTAGATATTATTATAATAATTATAATATCAAAAAATAGTAAATAAATAGATCTAAAATATGATTTAATCAAATTAAATTAAAAACATGCAAGACTATTCTATAGAACTATTCTATTTTAGAACTAGTCATGCATATTTTCTAATCTTAGATCCAAATCATTTAATTTTAATTTTTTCTAATTTTAGATCTGATCACATCTCTCATGTGACATCTAAAATCACTTATTTTTTAATTAAAATAAATTTAAAATTAGATCTAAATACTTTAGAACCTTGGCTCTGATACCAGTTGAAGGGAAATCCTGATTTTCCCGGACCAGGTTCGTTCAGATCTGATCGGATCAAGAGATATATTTCAAAAATTTTTCTCTTTGATCCTAAATCAGATCTTGAAATATTTTAGATCTGATTCTTATTATTTTAATAATTAAAATAAAATATAGATAAATTAAATCAAATTTAATTTACCTTGATGTAGGGATAATCCTATTACCCGTTGATGATCCTATAAGCAGCGGAAGGTTCTGGATCTAGCCACGCAAGTGCCTGGCCTCTACCGGTATCCACTCAGGCTGGATCTGGAGATCCTCTTCTTCTCTATCACATCTCCAAAAATTAGATCTGAATCTGATTTGGAGGATCTTCAAAACACCTTTCGAAGATCAGCAGTTGTCCTTTGCAGCAGCAGCGCAGCCTTCTAGCTTTCTGTCGCCTTTCTCTCTTGATCTAGATTGCACCAACTGAGATCCCAAACTTCTTTGGGCATGGAGAGGAGAGGGGAGAAGATGGACTTGGCATGGAGGAGGAGGAGAGAGGCAGCCTTGGGGCATGGGAGAATTATTCAATGCTCTTTGAGTTGGGCGTAGGGTCTTATTTATAGACTATGCGTGATCCAACTCCTCTTCTTCCCAACCAATCACAACCCTTTGTGAAATCAGATCTAAATCTGATTGGTGGGAATAGAGTCCCTTGGATTCCTCCTTAGATGGTGCCTAAGACCAGTCAAAGTTGGTTCTTAGGAGAACTCTAATTGGAATCCAAAAAGGAGATGGAGTCCCTGTCCAACAGAGACTCCTAGGCACCTCAACCTGGGCGCCTTCCTTCTTGCCAGGTTCTGGTAGGGGGACAAGCCCCCACCAGCTCTCCAATAGGTGCATGACATGTGGACAAAAGTCAAAGTGTCAATGGTCAACATTTGACCAGTCAAAGGTCAACTTTTGACCAAAGTCAAAGGACGAGAAATGGTAGGTGACCAAAAATGGCAGGTAATGTCTTACAAAATAAGACAACCCTTTTTTGACCTGGACAGGCTCCAGTCAGACCAAGTGAAGGCCTCTGATTGAGCACAAACTCCTTTGGCTCAGTCAGGACAACTATTTATGATAGTAAAAGAAGAACGTTAGGTTCAATCGAGTGCTAGCACGATTTTCTTGAACCTAATTGAATCTCATTCAGATCAATTGAACTGGATCAGTTCAATTGATGATCACCAGATTCAAACTATTGTTTGTGTGACCCAGTTAGGTTCAGTTCTGTATGGTAATGGGATATGTCATGATCTCTATCATCGACATCATCGAAACTCCTTTCGATGGATCAGAACTCTTCTGATTCGAACAGCTAGAATGATCGATCATCTAAATCATTCTAATTGCTCCCAAAATCCACCAGTGACACCTAGCAGTATATGGTGGCAACCCATCAGAGCTGAATGCGAACCTCTTGGTGCAGCTACCTGTGTGATTAAGTTCTTCTATCTTGAGCCCCGATCAGATTAGGGTTAAGGTGAACTCGTCAAACCCTAGTTTCTATCATATGATGTAATCATTCGATTCAAGTCCGATGTGAAAACCTAAATAGAAACTCTTTCTATTATTTCACTCTCTGCCATGGCCATGGGCTTCTGGACTTGATTCTCATGATCATCATAGGGCTGCTCCTCTACCACCGAGGTAGATAGATTCCATCTTGATGCAATCCAGTTCCTACAATGAACATGCTATAGCCAACATACACCTCAGGGTTCCATATGGCTAGGAGATCGAGTAATGGTGTAGTCAAACTATAACACCCTCAAGGTGAACTGTCGATGCACCTCAGGTCAAAGAACCAGACACACCACTGCAGCATCGAGTCAGTCATTGACGAGAAGGTAGACTTCCTAATGACTACTCGAGGTGGTCACGCTCAGTGCCCTCGTTCTTTAATGAGTATCTGTACCCTCACTCTGGTGTCTCCACATCGTAGACTCAAGACTCATCAATTAAAGAGAAGCGATTGTACACCAACCTTCCGGATCAATCACCATCCTCGTGATGATCCTTTGGTCGGGAGCATTTTATGAGTTAATAATGATTATTCATGTCTTAAATTTTCAACTCTTGAAAATATGAATTATCATTATCATTAACTCAAAGGATATTTCATAGATACTAAATACACATATGTGATAGAAAATAACTCATTTTATTGATAATAGTCAAAATTATAATTTTGCCTCTAGAAGTGTATTACAAGTGTCAGCCAATTCTGGCTTCTAGGGCACATATATCTAATAATTTTTTATATTGTCAAAAAGGGGGAGAAGTATGTTGAGTATATGCTTGAAAGATTGATGCTTAAGAAATTTAAGATTTTGATATTTTAAAGATTAATTGAGAACATTTATGAAGTATTTATTCATGTGTTTAATCTATACTTCATGATATATTTTAGTAAAATACATAAAAATACATTATTTGCTTTTATTGTGCGTATACTCAAGATTTTGTTATCATTAAAAAGGGAATGATTGTTGACCCTGAGATTGATTTTGATGATTCCAAAATATTGAGTATATTATGTATTTAACCATGTATTTTATGAGAGGATGTAGGTCTTTTCAGGTATTTAAATTGATTAATCATTTCAAAAAAAGATCTACTCAAATTCCCCAAGTCAAGATCAGAAGAAAGAGAGCTCTTTGACCAAAATAAGAAAGATTTAAAGTGAAATTCAAATAAAAATCAAATCCTCTTGATTAGTAGCAAAAATTCCTCAAAATAGCCTTGGAGTAATTTTCAAGATGTCTCAGAATTTTTTTGAGTGCTCTTGTCAGGACTAGCATGCCTAGATGAGCTTTTGGCATGGTTTTGAGAGGTCTCGAGTGAATCTCAAGAGCTCTCAATCTTAGAAGGTAGAAACATAGTTTTTGTGCCCTGAAAGCGAGAGGTCTCATAGGATTCTCGAGAGATCTCACGGTCCCGATGAGTTGTCTCGTTCAGAACCGAGAGCTCTCATTCTCAAGCGATTCAATTTTTTCAAAAAGCTATTTTTTGAGTGATTGAGAGCAAGAAGTCTCTTGGTCATATCAAGAGGTCTCAATATTGAGCGAGACAACTTGAAAAAATTTGAGAGATCTCAAAATGTACGGATAGTCTTCAATGGATAGTTCTGCAATGGCTAATTTTTGATCCGAATGGCTATTTTAGAGCTTCCAATGGCTAGAACTCCCCCTCCAACTATCTCCAAAGTTATTTAAAGGTGGAGAATCAATTAGAAAAGAAGACGAAGGGGTTTAAAGAGAATTTTTTTTTATTTTTAGTAAGGACCATTGAATATCCAAATAAAAGGAAAAGAGAGAAAAGTTATGCATAGATCTCAGCAACCATTCAAAGCAATCTTCTCCAACATCTTCCACATCTTCTAAAACATAATTAAAAGAAAAGCTAAGCTTCAATCGAGTACTTCGTCGACTTCTTCATTGGGATTTAAAAGAGCTTTAACTCTATTTTTATATTGTGCTGAGATTGTCATTTGTAATTTTGATTTCTTACAAGTTTCTTTGGAGGAAAGAAACTTAGGGTTTAGGCCCATCCAAGCCCAAAATTGGATATTATAGGTTTTTGTTGGTGAGCTCAAAAAATCAACTGGATTAATAGTGATCCCAGAAAACTATTAGTATAAGATTTTGGTTAGTGCTCCTAAAAAAATCAATTAGATTTATTTATGAGCATGAAAAAATAAACACACTATAATCAAGAATGGATTATAGTTGAATTCTTAAGAAAAGCTTGGAGAGTGGATGTAGGTGTGGATTGCACCGAACCACTATAAAATCTCATGTGTTTGTATGTGGTTTTGCCTTTTTTGCTTTCTTTGCTTTACATATTTGCATGGTCTAGTTACTTTTAATTTCGCTACTACACATTGCTTAATCACTATAAATACTCAAGTTCTTTTTATTAGAAGTACATATTATTTAGAAAGCAAATTTGGATAAAATTTTTAAAAGAACCTGATTCACCCTTCCTCTTGGGTTGCTACCTCTGGGAAACAAGATGATAGGACTAAGAATCTTTCATTGAGTTCAAAAATCAAGTAGAGAGATAAAGTCAAGGGAGAGAGAAATTAATAAGATGGAACATGACTAATTAGGTAATATTTTTTGACAAGCCAATCAATCAAATTGAGATAATTTAATTAAATCATAATAGAATTACTATACAGATAATTCAATAAAATAATGGATGATAAAATCTAATGATATCTAGTCTAATCAAGATAAATGCTGGTATGCTATCAAATGATCATAGATTAGGATCCCTTCACTAGGATCATTCAAATTCATTGTCAATATTCTCAAAGGTCTAGAAAATCCTAGGAGAGAGAAATAATTTTGTTGGTGTAGAATCTGGTTGACGTTGAAATGGAGCTAGAGCTGGAGAAGATGAGGTCTCCGTTAGTGACCTACAAACAAAGTTCTATCCGAAGTTGGGGGTGGTGGCTCTGGTAGGACCCTCCGATGATCAAGTCAGCTCTCTTGGCCAACAAAAATGGAGTACTCAGGAGATTTTTAGAAGAGTTTTAGAGCTTAGAGAGTAAACATATTTGGAGGGTTTCTTATATTGGTGGAATCTATAATAAACTAATGGTGATAGCCATAACTACCTAGTAGTGGACCGTTTGGAGCCATGTGCAGCTTATTACGGAGGGTAGTGTCCACTATCATGACATGCCAGTCAGTTGGGATTTAATAGTTGAAGTTCAGATAGAATAGCTATAGGTAGTGAAGAACTTCACGTCACAATAGTTCAAGACAGGTCTGGATGTCTCCAAGATCGTTTGTGTGTTGATTGATATTTACTGTATTAAGAAATAATACCGAGGTCCTTCTCACGATAAACAGAAGTTTGATTGGAAGGAGCCCTTTGGGCAACTAGAAGGAGTCGGAAAGGAATTCGACTTAAGAAGTCCTAAAGGAGTTTGACGGAGGAGTCTGGCTTGAATGAGTCTGAAAGGAGTTTTGCTGGAGGAATTTGGAAGGAGTTCTCCTAGGGGAGTCTGGAAGGAGTTCGACTGGAAGAGTCCTGAAGGAGTTCGACTGGAGAAGTCCGGCTTGAAAGAGGCTAGAAGGAGTTCTACTGGAGGAGTCTAGAAGGAGTTCTACTGGAGGAGTCTGGAAGGAGTTTGATTGGAGAAGTCTTGAAGGAGTTCGATTGGAGGAGTCCGGCTTAAAGGAGTCTAGAAGGAGTTCTGTTGGAGGAGTCCGAAAGGAGTTCGACCAAAACCAGTCACGTAGTCGAGAAGACAATGAGTCGATTGGAGGATGAACCTCTCAAGATCATCCCGAGACAAGATGCCAAGCCAAACTTTGGTAGGAGCGGGTTTAACCCCAACAATAGTTCTCCTACTCTCAAGTTCAAAATTTGAAGGAAGTACAAAAAAGATGACTACCGAAGTTCTTTTTTGGGTTCTGTGCTTGTTGGATGGAGAGTCTTGGCGTTTATTCTATCTGTACTGAAGCTTCTTAAATACAAGATGATCCAAAAAGATAATTTTTCAAAACTTTCATCGAAACTCTATCCCAGGTATGGTGTAATTAGGGTTCTGTTAGCCATCAATTGTCTGCCATGATGAGTGGGACATGTGTCAATCGAAGATCGACCGAAGAAGACCTACCACCATAACCATCTTGGGCTCTGTTGGATATTTAAGTTCATCTTCTTCTCCTGGGGCCTCACTTCTTTTTGAGCTCATCTCTTTCTTCCTCTAGTATCCTTTTTCCTACTCAAGAGTTCTTTGATTTCTCCCTCTACTTCTTCCACTTGCATGTGCTTTCCTACTCAACTTTCGTTGTGCTAGTCATCTCGTTTCCCTTCTCGATTAATCTAGGTTAGTTTCACAACCTTTTCTTTAATCATTTTAGTTTCTTTTGCATCTTGTCCTTTTGATTTCTTCAAGAAGGTTTCGTGCCTTATTTTCTTGATTTTTCAAAGATTTTTTGATGTTCATTTGATCTGAATGTCTTCAGAAACTTCTCAGTCTGTCGGTTCTTCGAGTTTGTCTAATCCAACTTTCCAAAACCTAGATCCCATAGACAAGACCGATCTTAGAAGTATGCCCCATACGATCTTTGTACTAGGTATGATCCCTTGTACCTTGACTCCAGACAACCTTTCATTGATTAGGATATAATATGGGACCCCTTCGGAATACGAACTAAAACACCCTAGTCTAAGTGACTGGGCTTGTTCTTCCCCTCCCAGTTGATTTTATCTATACTTGGAAGATCTTTGTGCTAGACTGAGACTTTCTCTTCCACTTTTTGTAGTTGCACTTTTTTATTTTTTGAACATCTTCTTAGCTTCCCTAGTGTCAAACTCTTTTAGATTTATGATCGAATTCCTCTCTCTTTGCCACTTGACCAAAGTTCACCCAACCATTTTTCTTTTAGGAACTACTATACCTTCAAATGCCATCCTTCTGCGAAGGACTGATGGTACTTCTCACCCTAGTTTGATATGAAGGGGTTACTGAATGGTGCTCCTTCTATCCATAACTAGAAGGAGAAGTTCTTCTTTGTGTATTGTCCAACTCTGATGTTAGGGCTTCCTCCTTGGGATCTTCTTAGAGAATCAATCCATCGAGCTCCCAACTTAAATAGGGGCAATCTTAATTCCGCCAATAAGCTTAAAGCTTATCAAGCTCCTCTCCTTTCCAAACTTCTGAAAGAACAGACTCTATTCAAGATGGGCTTGAGTCCTCTCAACCTTGCTGGTATATTTTTTTACTTTGTGAACTTTTATAAGTTTTCATATGCATATGTTGTTGATTGTGATTCCTTCTTTATCGTAGAGATAGATACCGAAGCAGTCAAAATGCTCACCAAGGGGCTTCATGCCTGGAAGAGGAAAGGAAAGGTTCCAAATGAAAGCTCGAAGAAGGCAAAGGTCGATGCTCCGAGCTTCATGACCCCCACCACTATCGTCATTGCCTCTGAAGTCATCGAAGGCACCGAAGTCATCCCTGCCGTTAAGGTTGGCATTGTTGATGGGGGCTCTATGTCTCTAACATCCTCAAGCCCTCTAGTCGAAGATCAAGCTCTGCAGCTGATAAGTACCATAAATTTATCAATAAAAGCATTGATTTATTAATTAATTTATATTTATTTTTAAGAATTAATGGTTAATTTATACATATTTTTGAGAAATAAATATTTTTATTAATTAAAAAATAATAAAAAATAATAAAAATAAAAAAATAAAATAAAATTTATCAATAAAAAGAGCTTAATTTTTTGATTACAACAAAATAAGTTTGATGTAAATCAAAGCTAAAATAGATCAAATATGAATTTTTAAAGAGAATAATAAAGAAAAATGGCTCAGCCAGCTCCCTAGTCTAAGCCATCAAGCTAAGCCAAGCTGCAAGCCAGCAAGTCGTCAAGCCATCCCATGAGTTGTTAACATCAATTTTATCGTAGCTCATGGTAGACCCTTAAGGAGGGGTATTTTGATAATTTTTGGAAGGTGTCGTGTGTTGATTGGTTGACATGTGCAGTATGCCTGGTCCAGCGCAGTCCATGAGCACAATAATGCGCGATCCAATTGCTATGGTTGTTGTCGCTGAGGATCCAATGGCCAAGATGGTTTCTAGCTTTGATTCGATTTCCCAACTCTTCACTACACGATCCAATGGTTCTGGATGCTCCAAACCTTGGTCCAACGATTGGATTTCTTCCAAAACTTGATCCAATAGCTACTGTTTATTCCTTATTTGATTTGGTTTCAAACTTCACCAAATGCATGATTGGACAACAAACAGCGCACTAGGCAGTGATCCGACGATCTAGAAAGCTCCTAACTTGATTAAAACACCCATAACTTCGATCAAGGGCCAGATTTCCTCCTAATTAATATGATCGGATGGCCAAAACTTAATTCGATCTGATCTGAGCTTATACACATCTGATTTTGATGATTTTTTGACTGCTGAATTTCTATTGAATGGCCAGATTTTTTCAGACTTTACTAGATTCATCTAGAAGCTGTTTTAATCCAAATTTCACTTAGATTCAATTGAAGGAAAAAATCCTAATATTTGCCTGAGGTTCTGGATGTAGCCATGCAAGCACCTTGCCTCTACTGGTATCTACTCAGGCAGGATCTGGAGATCTTCTCTTTCTCAATTTGTGCTTGAAAAATTTGATCTGGATCTGATCTTGAAGGTCTTCAAAATATTTTTTGAAAATCAACTATAGTCTCTTGCAGCAGTGCTGCCTTCTTTCTTTTCTGTCGCCTTTCTCTTATTTGGATCGCACCAAACTCGAGCCCAAAGTTTCTTGGGTGTGAAGAGGAGAGAGAGAATTAGAGGGTGGCATGGAGAAGGAGGGAGAAGGGCTATGTGGCATGGGCAAAGAGTAGAAACTCTAAATCCAAGGTGAAGATAGGGTTTATATAGACCCTGCTATGCCATGCAGTGCCACATCATCCCGACCAATCATGGCTCTTTATGCAATCAGATCTAAATCTGATTGGTGGGATGATATCATCTAATCCAATCAGATTAGAGTTTCTCACAAACATCCTTAGGTGGCACCAAGACTGATCAAAGATGACTCTTTGGCACCACCCAAGTAGAAAGCATGAAGCAACCTGGAGTCCCATTTGTATGGGACTCCAGGCATCATCCTCATTGGGCGCATGCTTCCCTAGGCATGCACCCCCTCTCTTTCTGCCTTTTAGCAGAGGGACAAAGCTCCATCTTCTCTCCTATGGGTGCATGACACATGGGTAGATGTCTAAGTGTCATAGGTCCACATTTGACCAAATTCCAAAGACAAGACTTTTGACCAAAGTCAAAGGTGACAGAAAATGGCAGGTGTTGTCAAAAATGGCAGGTATGTCTTCTCATAAATAAGACAACCCTTTTCTGATCTTGGACAAGCTCCAGTCAGACCATGTGAAGGATTTTTGAGTGAGCACAAACTCCTTTGGCTCAGTCGAGGACAACTATTTAATGATAGTTAAAAGAAGAACATTAGGTTCAATCGAGTGCTAGCATGATTTTCTTGAACCTAATTGAATCTCATTCAGATCAATTGAACTGGATCAGTTCAATTGATGATCACCTAGATTCAAACCCTTGTTTGTGTGACCCTAGTTAGGTTCAGTTCTGTATGGTAATGGGATATGTCATGATCTCTATCATCGACATCATCGAAACTCCTTTCGATGGATCAGAACTCTTCTGATTCGAACAGCTAGAATGATCGATCATCTAAATCATTCTAATTGCTCCCAAAATCCACCAGTGACACCTAGCAGTATATGGTGGCAACCCATCAGAGCTGAATGCGAACCTCTTGGTGCAGCTACCTGTGTGATTAAGTTCTTCTATCTTGAGCCCCGATCAGATTAGGGTTAAGGTGAACTCGTCAAACCCTAGTTCTCTGTCATATGATGTAATCATTCGATTCAAGTCCAATGTGAAAAATCTAAATAGAAACTCTTTCTATTATTTCACTCTACCATGGCCATGGCTTCTGGACTTGATTCTCATGATCATCATAGGGCTGCTCCTCTACCACCGAGGTAGATAGATTCCATCTTGATGCAATCCAGTTCCTACAATGAACATGCTATAGCCAACATACACCTCAGGGATTCCATATGGCTAGGAGACCGAGTTAATGGTGTAGTCAAACTATAACACCCTCAAGGTGAACTGCCGATGCATCTCAGGTCAAAGAACCAGACACACCACTGCAGCATCGAGTCAGTCATTGACGAGAAGGTAGACTTCCTAATGACTACTCGAGGTGGTCACGCTCAGTGCCCTCGTTCTCTAACGAGTACCTGTACTCTCGCTCCGGTGTCTCCACACCATAGACTCAAGACTCATCTACTAAAGAGAAGCGATTGTACACCAACCTTCTTTCGGATCAATCACCATCCTCGTGATGATCCTATGGTCGTCAGGAGCATTTTATGAGTTAATAATGATTATTCATGTCTTAAATTTTCAACTCTTGAAAATATGAATTATCATTACCATTAACTCAAAGGATGTATCACAGACACTAAATACACATATGTGATAGAAAATAACCCATTTTATTGATTTATAGTCAAAATTATAATTTTGCCCCTAGAAGTGTATTACAAGTGTCAGCCAATTCTGGCTTCTAGGGCACATATATCTAACAATCTCCCACTTGTCCTAAAGCCAATTGGCTACAAGTCTAAGTCCCATCTTCTCAAGGTGGGCTTCGATCTTCTGCTGGCCCAACGGCTTTGTAAGTGGGTCTGCCACATTATCTGTGGAGTTGACTCTCTTGACCTCGACATAACCCTTCTCGAGGTAATCATCGCGGATGAGGTGGTATCGCCGCTCAATGTGCTTGGATTTCTGGTGAGACCTCGGCTCCTTAGCAAGGGCTATGGCGCCATTGTTGTTGCAGTATAGAGGAATGGCATCTGATGGCATTACTTCGATTTCTGCAGCAAACTTCTTGTACCAGAATGCTTCCTTCGCAGCCTCTGATGCAGCGATATATTCTGCTTCCATGGTGGAATCTGCTATCACGGTTTGCTTGGAACTCTTTCAGCTGATAGCACCACCATTGCACACAAACAGACTCCCAGATGTCGACTTTCGATCATCTATATCGGACATGAAATCCGAGTCTGTGTATCCCTGGACTTGGAGTTCTCCATTACCAAAGACCAACATCATATCCTTAGTTCTTCTCAAGTACTTAAGGATACATTTCACAGAAGTCCAGTGTTCTTCACCTGGATTTGACTGATATCTGCTTGTGACACTCACAGCATGGGCTATATCAGGTCGTGTACATAGCATGGCATACATGAGGCTCCCTATTGCAGAAGCATAAGGGATCTTGCTCATGCGTTCTATTTCCTCAGGTGTGCTGGGGCACATCTTCTTGGAAAGATGAATACCATGTCTGAAGGGTATTAATCCCCTCTTAGAGTTTTCCATACTAAACCTCTTTAGTACTTTCCTCTATGTACATCTTCTGTGAAAGTCCTAGCATCCTATTCGGTCTATCCCTATAGACCTTAATTCCTAGAATAAAGGATGCTTCACCTAGGTCTTTCATGGAGAATTCCTTGGACAACCACATTTTGACTGATGTCAACATGGGAATATCATTCCCAATAAGGAGGATGTCATCCACGTACAATACGAGGAAGACAACAGCGCTCCCACTGACCCTTTTTGAAAACACATGGTTCCTCTTCATTTTTGATGAAACCAAACTTTTTGATCACATCATTGAAACGAGTGTTCCAGCTCCGAGATGCTTGCTTAAGTCCATATATGGACCTTTGCAGCTTGCAAACCTTGTGATCAGTATCACTGGATGTGAAACCTAGCGGCTGTTCCATATAGATATCTTCCTCAAGATATCCATTTAAGAATGCCGTTTTCACGTCCATTTGCCATATTTCATAATCGAAATAGGCTGCAACAGCAAGCAATGTGCGGATGGATTTTAGCATAGCTACTGGGGAAAAGGTATCCTGATAGTCAATGCCTTCGCACGTTGACTATAACCTTTTGCCACTAATCTAGCCTTGAATGTCTCCACATTCCCATCTGCACCAATCTTTCTCTTGAAGATCCATTTACACCCAATAGGTACTATACCTTCTGGTGGATCTACCAAGGTCCAGACTTGGTTTGAGTGCATCGAGTCAATTTCTGACTGCATTGCCTCTAGCCATTTCTCGGAGTCGATATCTGATATCGCCTCGTTGTAGGTTTTGGGATCATCACCATGAGCACCATTACCTATGAGGAACATTTTCTCTACATCCTCTGAAATAATACCTAAGTATCTTTCAGGGGATGGAAAAACTCTTTCCGATCTACGAGGTGGAGGAGGTAGTGTTCTTATTGGCTCAACCTGATTTGGTTCCACTTGGTCCTTAGCTCGTTGCTGCTTGTGAGACTTTCTCATCAAGCTTGATCTGCTTTCCAATGCCGCTATCTTGAATAAACTATTTTTCAAGAAAGATGGCATGTCGACTCACAATCACATTGTGGTCTTCTGGAATGTAGAAATAGTATCCTAATGACTCTTTAGGATATCCTATGAATCGAGCTCTAAAGGACCTAAACTCTAACTTGTCCGCTTGTTGTCTTTTGACATGAGCCGGACAACCCCAAATTCTGAGATGACTCAGACTTGGTTTCTTACCATGCCATATCTCATACGGTGTGGTAGGAACGGATTTTAGAGGGAACCCTATTCAGTAGATAGATTGAAGTTAACAATGAGTGTCCCCAAAGAAAATCAGGGAAGGTCTGTGAAGCTCATCATGGATCGAACCATATCCTAATAGAGTCCGATTTCTCCATTCTGAAACCCCGTTGAGTTGAGGTGTTCCTGGTGGAGTCCATTGAGAGACTATGCCATTTTCCTTGAGATAGTCTAGGAATTCCTTGCTAAGGTATTCACCTCCTCGATCTGATCGAAGAACCTTAATGGGATTTTCCTAGTTTGTTTTTCTACTTCATGTCTGAATTCTTTGAACTTTTCAAAAGGCTTCAGACTTGTGTCTCATAAGATACACATACCCATACCTAGACAGATCATCGGTAAAGGTAATGAAGTAGACAAAATTGCCTCTAGCCGGCACATCAAATGGGCCGCACACATCAGTATGTACTAGGGCAAGGAGATCTGTGGCCCTCTCCCCATGTCCAACAAAAGGGAGTTTAGTCATTTTGCCTTGAAGACAAGATTCACAAGTTGGATATGACTCGGAAAGTCAATGGACTCAATAGCCCATTTTTCTCCAATTTGTTGATCCTATCTTCTGCTATATGACCTAATCTCAGGTGCCATAGATATCTATCGTTTGGACTATCCCTAGGTCGTTTGGCATTCACGTTTTGCTCGATAGTTAGAATAGGTACATCAATATGTAGCTGATAAAGACCATTAATAAGGAAACCATTTGCAATTTTATTTCTTTCATAAAGAATGTTACAATGGTCCTTAAAGAAGGTAATCACATAAGCCTTCTTGTGCTAAGCATGAAACAGAAATCAAATTCCTGCTAGCTGCAGGCACATAATAACAGTCTTTCAAAACTAAGTCTAAACCAGATGGTAATCGAAGAGGGTATGTTCCCACGGCTACTGCAGCAACTCTTGCTCCATTACCGACGCGTAGGATCATGTCTCCATCCCTCAGCCTCCTGCTATCCTCAAGACCCTGCATAGAAGTGCACAGATGAGCACTAGAACCAGAGTCAAGCACCCAACTGGATGCAGAAGAAACCGTAAGGTTAGACTCAATAACGAGCATACCTCCAGAAGGACCTTCCTTCTTGTTCTTTCAGGGTGGCCAGGTAAGTAGGGCAGTTCCGCTTCCAATGGCCGTCGCTGTTGCAATGGAAAATACTTTCCTTTGCCATTAGCAGCTTTTTCTTCTTCTTCTTCTCTACCTTCTTTTTCTTTCCTTGTTCCACCTTTTGCTTTTTCACAGACTTCTTTTTCTTTCCATAAGACTTTCTTTTGGAAGAAGTCCGTTCCATAGCAAGAACTGAGCCTTTAGAACCTTTCATAGAAAGCTCAGCGGTAACCAGCATATTCATTAACTCGGCCAGAGAATTTCTGAAGTTTATGCATGTGGTAATTCATGATGAATTGCCCATATGCATCAGTCAAGGATTGCAGAATAATATCGTTCTGCAGGATCCAAGTCCTAACTTCACACCGAGCTTCTCAAGCTCTTCCATGTCCTTGATCATTGTCAGACAGTGATCTTGGACTGACTGCCCATCACATGCATCTTAGCCTTAAAAAGTCATTTCGTGACTTGATATTTGGCTGCGCGACTCTGTTCACCAAACATCTCCTGCAGGTGAGCCAACATTTGGTGCGAGCAGTCCCGATATCTTCATGTTGGCGCTGGAGCTCATCAGACATCGAGCCCAACATGTAATATCTGGCCTTATTATCTTCGTCAATCCATTTTTCAGAGACGCTCTCTGTTCAAGCAGATGGACGGGCTGGTAATGTGGGAGGGTCCTGGTCCAAATACATGGGTTAACTTCTCGAAACCCAAAATAATTTTGTAGTTTCCTGAGCCAATCTTTATAATTGGGTCCAGTCAGTCTATGTGTGTCCAGGATACGTGCCTAATGGGATTGGACGCAGACATTTTTTTTTCTGTAGAGAGTCAAAGATTCTAGTTAGATACTGTAATTTATGACTTGACCAATTTATTTAGGATTTTATTTTTAAACAAATTAGCTCCCACTATTTTCTCGGATCCCTACACTCCCTCTGTAGAGATGCAAAAATCTCCATGATTAATGATTTCTAGTGGGTGGTGCGGTCTCACCAACTGACTCATCACCTCACCTAACAGTTATTGGTGATGGGTTAGCCAATGAGTGAACAACTCTTGTTCAATGATTCTCTAATCATGGTGCACCCAAACTTGGTCTCTAATTCATGAATCTCACCGTATCCAGAATATTGATCCACTCCTTAGTTAAGTCAGACCCACCATTTGCATAGACTGGGATTCCTAATTGAGTCTCTCACCGTATCCAAAATATTGAGCCCAACTCATCCTCCAGCCCATAGCATCCAATGCCTAATAGACATGGTTGCATCTTCCCGGTGCAACTGAGCCACTGTATCCAGCCGAGAACAATCAACCCCGGGAAGGGCCCGCACATCTACAATGGTGGAAGACCTCAGACTTAATCTTTTCTTAGGGAGAATTGATTCAGGACTTAATCTCTTAGGAAGATTTGATTTATTAAACTAGACTTGCATAGTCATAACAATTATGACTAACCTAGTGGCATGGGTTAGCTCGGATTATTGACCACCTCAGATCAGAACTGTGTCAACAGATATGGCCAGGTAAGTGAGATCGGATGGAAGGAATATGCCATTAACTCGTACAAGAACGCATTCAGGTCGAGTAGCTTCCAATTAAAAACCAGTCGGTCGTATGTGCCAAACTTACCTTAGACACCAAATTGTTGAGTCAGAACCAATTGGGTTAGCCTACAATCCAGACTCTAACCTCTGAGCCTAATTAGGTCTTGCTTGATCGATGACTCGTGACTCGATCTTGACCCAGACTTAATCCTATTAGGCTGGTCAATTTAAGCATTGTTGATCCCATCTAACCAACTCTTGATTCGGTTTGATCAACCGCTTAGACCTAATTGAGCTACCCAAGCCCGAACCCAGTATTATGAATATGTCTTAGATCTAAAAATTCTCAATTTTAGACCTAATTAATATTTCATAAATCTTAATTCTTAATTAAGTATAGGGTTCATAAACAAAATATGCACAATAAATCCTAGGGATTTTCAGGATCTAGGGTTTTGCAGAAAGTAAGTTTTTGGATTTTCTGATTAAGGACGAACACGCAGCACCCCTACACATCATAAGAACACCCCATCGAATGGGAAGAGAGGGCCTTTAAACCCTTCTTCGTTCTTATGACCGGACGGCCAAGAGGAATGCCTTAATCAGGAACATTCAATACTACAAAAAACTTATTAGATCTATATCATATATCTCATATATAAATTAGATCTAATCATGGCATATTTTGCATACATCTCATGTATCATATCATGCATATTTTTAGATCTAAATTATCTCATAATAATCTAAAAAATTAGATTTAAATTTGATCATATCAAAATAAATTCTAATCTAGACAATTATGTAGAACTATTCTACAACTAGTCTAGACATGCATCAATCATATCTCATATGAGTTAAAATTAAATAATTTTTATTTGCTATTTTTTAGATTTATTATAATACTTATAATATCAAAAAATAGTAAATAAATAGATCTAAAATATAATTTAATTAAATTAAAATTATGATCATGCAAGACTACATTCTATAGAACTATTCTATTCTAGAACTAGTCATGCATATCTTCATAATCTTAGATCCAAGATTATTTAATTTTTTTAATTTTTTGATTTTAGATCTAATCACATCTAATGTGACATCTAAATTATTTTCTAATTATCAGACCAAAATTAATATTAAAATTAGAAATCTAATTAATTATACAATCCTGAGCTCTAATACTAGTTAAAGAAAAATTTAATACCTGATTGATATTTTGATCTGTTTGAGCGGAAGGTTCTGGATCTGTAGCCACGCAAGCGCCTGGCCTCTACCGGTATCCACTTAGGTTGGATCTGGAGATCCTCTTCTTCTCTATCTGTGCTCCAAAAATTTAGATCTGGATCTGATCTTGGAGGATCTTCAAAACTGCCTTTTGAAGATCAGCAGTCGTCTCTTGCAGCAGCGCAGCCTTCTTTCTTTCCTGATCGCCTTTCTCTTGACTCTGGATCGCACCAAACTCAAGGTCCAAAACTCCTTTTGGGCATGGAAGAGGAGAGGAGAGAATCAGAGGATGGCATGGAGAAGGAGGGAGAGAGGCAGCCTTGGGGCATGGGAAAAGATCTCAAAAACTCTAAATCTTGAGGTTGCGATAGGGTCTTATTTATAGACTAGCTGTGATCCAACTCCTCTTCTTCCCAACCAATCACAACCCTTTGTGAAATCAGATCTAAATCTGATTGGTGGGAATAGAGATCCCCTGGATTCCTCCTTAGATTAGGGTGCCTAAGACCTCCTTAGGTGGCATCAAAGTTGGTTCTTAGAAGATGACTCTAATTGGAATCCCAAAGTAGGAGATGGAGTCCTGGAGTCCAACAAGGACTCCTAGGCGCCTCCAACTTGGGCACACGCCTAGGGTGGCGTGCGCCCTTCTCCTTGCCAGGTTCTGGCAGGGGGACAAAGCCCCCACCAGCTCTCCAATAGGTGCATGACATGTGGTCAAAAGTCAAAGTGTCAATGGTCAACATTTGACCAAAGTCAAAGGTAGACTTTTGACCAAAGTCAAAGAACAAGAAATGGCAGGTGACCAAAAATGGCAGGTAGTGTCTTACAAATAAGACAACCTTTTCTGACTTGGACAACCTCCTAGTCAGACCATATGAAGGCCTCTGTTGATTGAGCACAAACTCCTTTGGCTCAGTCAGGACAACTTATTTATGATAGCAAAAGAAGAACGTTAGGTTCAATCGAGTGCTAGCACGATTTTCTTGAACCTAATTGAATCTCATTCAGATCAATTGAACTAGATCAGTTCAATTGATGATCACCAGATTCAAACCCTTATTTGTGTGACCCAGTTAGGTTCAGTTCTGTATGGTAATGGGATATGTCATGATCTCTATCATCGACATCATCGAAACTCCTTTCGATGGATCAGAACTCTTCTGATTCGAACAGCTAGAATGATCGATCATCTAAATCATTCTAATTGCTCCCAAAATCCACCAGTGACACCTAGCAGTATATGGTGGCAACCCATCAGAGCTGAATGCGAACCTCTTGGTGCAGCTACCTGTGTGATTAAGTTCTTCTATCTTGAGCCCCGATCAGATTAGGGTTAAGGTGAACTCGTCAAACCCTAGTCTCTGTCATATGATGTAATCATTCGATTCGAGTCCAATGTGAAAATCTAAATAGAAACTCTTTCTATTATTTCACTCTGCCATGGCCATGGGCTTCTGGACTTGATTCTCATGATCATCATAGGGCTGCTCCTCTACCACCGAGGTAGATAGATTCCATCTTGATGCAATCCAGTTCCTACAATGAACATGCTATAGCCAACATACACCTCAGGGTTCCATATGGCTAGGAGACCGAGTAATGGTGTAGTCAAACTATAACACCCTCAAGGTGAACTGTGCCGATGCATCTCAGGTCAAAGAACCAGACACACTACTGCAGCATCGAGTCAGTCATTGACGAGAAGGTAGACTTCCTAATGACTACTCGAGGTGGTCACGCTCAGTGCCCTCGTTCTCTAACGAGTACCTGTACTCTCGCTCCGGTGTCTCCACACCGTAGACTCAAGACTCATCTACTAAAGAGAAGCGATTGTACACCAACCTTTTGGATCAATCACCATCCTCGTGATGATCCTATGGTCAGGAGCAATTTTATGAGTTAATAATGATTATTCATGTCTTAAATTTTCAACTCTTGAAAATATGAATTATCATTACCATTAACTCAAAGGATGTATCACAGACACTAAATACACATATGTGATAGAAAATAATCTATTTTATTATTTATAGTCAAAATTATAATTTTATCCTTAGATGTGTATTACAAGTGTTAGCCAATTCTGGCTTCTAAGGCATACTTATCTAATAGATTCTTCTGCAAACGTCGATCGAAAGTCTTCTTAGTCCCATATTGCCTGCAACAAAAGCTCTCAGCCCTCTAACACCTATAAATAAGACCCCAGACCTCCAAATCAATCTGTCTTCGGTTAAGGTGAAGCTTTGGTACAGGATAAAGTCAGGCTTTGATAAACGGCTGCTTTGAGGCAATTGGTGCCAAGAGAAAGTGCTGGGCTTCTATAACATCTTTCTGCCAATGCCGATCCAAGATCAGAGATCAACCTATTTTAATTTTTAAATTTTTTTTAAAAAATTTATATATTTAAATAATAAACTTTTTAATTAATATAATATTTACTTTTATGCTCTTTATTTTTCTTATAATTTATTTTTTATACTTTAATTATTGCTTTTTATTTTACTATAAGTAGATGCTAAGATCTAACTAGTAGATTATAGTACTAAGTTTATTATTTTGTACTATTTAATTTTTGCTCTTTATTTATTTTTTGACTTCAAAATTTTTTTTTCTTCTTTTTTTTCTCAAAATTAAATATTTTAAAATAAAAACACTACCTTCTCTATAGATTTAACCCGACTCATTTTTTTCTACCATTTTTAATTATTTAAAAAATCAGATTAAACTGATAAACATGGTGTCTTAACGAAAACATCGCACTCTTATCAAGTTTTTGGCACCATTGTCGAGAATTGCATAGATATTAAAATTTTTGATTTATTTAAATTTTCTTATAAATAAATTATAAATAATTTTTAATTTTTTTTGTAAATATTGCTTACAAACTTTTCTTATTTATTTTATAGAAAAAGAGATAAAAGAATAAAAAATTAAAGAAAGAAAAGTTTCCAATCCTATTTGGTGAGATCAATCCTAACCCTAGTACTTTTCTCCTTTTATTTATTTATTTATTTTATTTTTAAATTAAATTTAAAAAATATCCACTTAAACCTAATTAAACATCTCATGATAAGATTAGAAATCCTAATTGCTTAGAGCTTGCATCATATTAGTTTTATTTTTTTTATTTTGATGATTGTTGGAGTTAAGGTATGCTTCTAAAATTTAATTAATTACATCTAGTTTAAATTACAGAGAATCCTTTGATTAAAATTTTTTTGTACATATTCATATTAAACCAAATTAAGGGCACAGCCCAATTAAACAAGTTAAGATAGAGATTTGATCATCCTTTCTTGGCCCATAAACAACCAACCAGCATCCTGCATTGATCTAAGCATTTAATTTTAAAATTAATTAGACATCAATCCTAGAAACTCGAGCTTATTAGGATAAAAAATTCTAAAAGTTGGATCGGATTAGGATTAATCAATTTAACTAATGTCTAGGAAAGTAGTTCAGGGATGACTGGGTCCAAAGAAAGATGGTTAGTTAATTAATTTCATTAGCTTATCTGGCTAAGCATAATTAGTGTCTAAGACAAGCAACGGTGGGACTCCCACCAACCTTATACTTATCTGACCAGTTGATTGGCTAATCTTATACTTGGAGGGCTTGAAGGTGATCTTGATAGTTAGGAGCTATCTAGATCTAGAATAACCCTTAGTCAGAATTGATTGAGCAACTTGATTGCTATCCAATATTAAATCTAATTAAAATTAATTATTTTCTCTCTTCTTAGCTCTAGAACTCCTTAGGACCTCTTTTTTAGAACTCTTCTTTCTTTCATCTCCTTTTTTCTTCAAAAATAAAATAAAATAAAATTTAAATTAAAAATTAAATTAAATTAAATTAAACTAACTAAAAAAATTATTATTAAAAATAATAATTAAATTAAATAAAATAAAATTAAAAATAATAATTTAAAAAATAAAATAATAAAAAATTTTAAAAATATTAAAAAATTAAAATAATAAAAAATATAAAAAAATAATCTAAAAAATTTTGAGCCATACATTAGGATTGCACTAATATATACATGGTAGAAAATTACTTTACCAGATCTAGTTGAACCCAACCATGAAATTAAATGGCTGAATCGTATTAAACCCAATAATCCAATGGCTAAAAATTTTAGAGAACCACCTAGGTAGATGAAGGAACACTTTATTCTTTCCATCTTTAGCCCATCAACTTATATCCAATTATCTAAAATTCATGCTACCCACTATGAGATCAAGCTGACCACAATCCAGATGCTCCCATCTTTCTATGGAAGCACCAACGAAGATCCTTTTAAGCATCTGGATGAGTTTTTAGAAATTTGCTCTATGATGAAGATTCAAAATGTAAGTGAGGATGCCCTTAGATTAATTTTATTTTTTTATCATTGAAAGATAAAACCAAGTACTGGCTTGGCACAATAGGAAGACCAATTAAAACTTGGGTTGAATTACGAAGTGAATTTCTTAAAAAAATTTATCCTATAGGCTAAACCAACATTATGAGGCAAGCTATCACTGGATTTGCTCAACTTCTAGAAGAACGAATTCATGAGTCATGGGAGAGACTTAAGAAACTTATTTGAAAATGTCCACACTATGGTATGTCTAAGTGGCAAATAGTTCAAGCTTTCTTTGAGGGTTTAGGAGACCAATATAGATAATTGGTACATGCATCATGCGAAGGTACATTCATGAACAAGAGTAAGTATGAAGCCTATACTTTGTTTGAAACCCTGAGTGAAAACTCAATTAATCATACTTTATTATCTTTTTACCAAAAGCAGGTAGAAATTTATAACCCAAAATCTAATTCTAAGGCTGACTTGAATCTGATAGCATGAAAATTAGATACAGTCGACCTTCTTGCTCAGAAATTTGATCAAGTCCTAACCCTTGGTCAATAAAATCCTACATAATTTACATCATCTTCTAATTATCAGAAGATTTATTCAATCTGTGCTAGCCCAACCCATCATGTGAGTGAATGTTCCATGGCTACACAGTTTTCACCTTTTATCCAAGAACAAGTTCAAGCTGCTCAAGGATACTCTAAGCTGGTTAATGATCCATTTTCAAATTCATATAACTCTAGTTGGGGCAACCACCATAATTTTTCTTGGATATTTCAACACACTCAGGCTCAGACCCAAATTTCACCTATCCAAAACTATCAAAATAGGCCCCAATATCAAAACTATGTCTATAATAGTGGTCAGCTTAGTCAATCCACTCAGCCATTGCATAACAATCAGCCATCATGCCCACCTCCTCAATAGACCAATCTAGCGACGATAGATTTAACCAACTTCAACAATTGATTCTGACTCAACAGCAATCTATATCAGGCTAGAAGCTCAAATTGGACAACTAGTTGAGTCTAACATGAGGAGAAAACTAGGTTAATTGCTAAGCCTACCAATTGCAAATCCTATAAATGACCCATCCATTGTCTACCAATCATCTGAACTAAATTATCAATCTAATGTCCCACCTAAGAATCCTCAATTTGAGAATGCTAAAGTAATTTCTGAACTTAAAAGTTATAAATTCTTATTGATCCATACCAAGATCAGGTGAGAGAGGCTAGTACTGATGCTAGCCAAAATAAAAATTTATAGAAAAAAGTTAGTACTTAGACTAACCACATAGAAGAACCTAAGCCTAGAATCAGTATTGATGCTGGTTCCAATTTAAATGAGACTAATAAAGAAGAGAAGAGATAGATGATTTACCTGAGACCCATAAATCGATAGTCCTGTTTCCTTCAATCCTAGAAGCCGGTTCTTCTCACAAAAATCAAGAGGCGTACAATGAAAAGCCAATGAAGTTATTTAAACAAGATCATATTAATTTACCTCCACAACTAAAGCCATCTTTAGTCATCCTTCCAGTAACCATTGAATCAAATTTAACTCCTAACTCAAAAACTCAATTCTTGAGCATTCTAGAAGAACAAATAGGAGAAATTCTTGACAAACAAGGATCTGAGAATGAGGTTATAAAGTATCTTCCCAAAATTAATAATGAATATATTAGAAAGGGATCATAAACTATCTTCCTGAGATTAGCAATCCAAAACCATTCAAATTTGTCAATCCAATATTTGACACTGGATAGACAAGCTGCATTGTATCTGACTGAAGACGATAAACTTATTGCTTTTGGGAGGCAACCTAATATTTAATTTTCTTGCATCTAATTTTTTTTAAATCTTATTTTCTTTTTAGAACTTGTTGAATAAGTTGGAGGGAGAGTTCAAATTTTTAAAGGCATGTGCTGGACCAAAAATATACTAAGTCAGACGTATTCTTTCATGTTCTTTATTGCACTATTTATTTTTTCTTCTCTATTGAGGAGAATATCAATTAAGTTGGGAGAAAAGAATAATAAATTTTTTTTATTTTTTTTAAGTCCTCAAAGAAGTTAGTATTTAGTATTTAGACATTCGATTATGCTTAAGAATCGAGTTGAACTAAGCATTTTTAAAAGAAAATTGATGCATAGATCAAATAATTTATGAGATATTGAGGGATCAAGTATTAAGCAAATCCAATAAAAAGTTAAGTCTAGAATATAAAAAGTTTTTTTTGAGCATTTTTAATTTTTTCTACTAGCATCAAAGAAAAGTCTACTTTTTATGGGCTTGTGTAGGATAACTATTTATTTCTTCATATAACAAAAAAATTATTAAAATAAAATAGTTTTCAAGTACTTCTTATTGAATAATCGATCCTCTTTGTCTAAGCAAGCATTGAGTTTCACGTCAAAAGATGGGAAGGACGAAGAAACTTATTGTAAAGCTAGTCTTAACTCCTAGTAAGCTCGAGAGGTATTCTATACCTAATGCCCTAAAGCTAACTAGTTTGGGAGTCATTGGCCCAATACTCGCTACATAGATCAAATAGAAAGCTTAAGGGATTATGACACAAAATAGCAGTGTAATGTTAAAAAAAAAATGGTATATTGATTTTCCACCGAGTAACTGGGTTTCATTGCCTAAGTAAGCAATAATATTCGCATCAAAAAGTAGGCAATATGAATAAAAAAATAATAAATGGAGGGCAAAAGTAACAATGCACTTGTCCATATGAAAGTTTAGACAAATCAGAGATAAAGCTAGAAAAATTTAGAAAAAATTCAAAAAAATTTGATGTTCTTTACTTAATTTTTATATTGATAAATATTAATACCCTAATGATATACCTTACTTATGCTGTAATGAATATCAATGGCCATTTTGAAAATTGCTTAGACAAAATTTGAAACTCTAAAGTTAAAAGGTATCTAAAACTAAATTCTTTCTTTACTCGAGGACGAGCAAAGCTTAAGTTGGAAAATGTGATAAGTACTATAAATTTATCAATAAAAATATTAATTTATTAATTAATCTATATTTATTTTTAAAAATTAATGATTAATTTATATATATTTTTAAAAAATAAATATTTTTATTAATTAAAAAATAATAAAGATAAAAAAATAAAATATAATCTACTAATAAAAAGAGCTTAATTTTTTAGTTACAATGAAATAAGTTTGAAGCAAATCGAAGCTAAAATGGATCACATATAAATTTTTTAAAAAAAATTAATAAAAAAAATGGCTCAGTTGGCTCTCCAAGCCAAGCCATCAAGCCAAGCCAAGCCACTAGCCAGCAAGCCGCCAAGCCATCCCATGAGCCATTGATGTTAGTTTTATCGCAGCTCACGGTAGACCCTTAAGGAGGGGTATTTCGATAATTTTTGGGAGACATCATGTGCTGATTGGTTGAGGTGTGCGGTATGCCCGATCCAGCACAATCCACAAGCATAGTAATGCGCGATCCAATGGCTATGGTCTCTATCGATAAAAATCCAATGGGCAGGGTGGTTTCTAGCTTTGATTCAATTTTCCAGCTCTTTACTGCATGATCCAATGGTTTCGGATGCTCCAAACCATGATCCAACGGCTAGATTTCTTCCAAAACTAGATCCAACAACTGTTGTTTATTCCTTGTTTGATTTGATTCCAAACCTCACCAAATGCACGATAGAATGATGGATAGCACTCCAGGCAGCGATCCGATGGTCCAAGAATCTTCCGACTTGATTAAAACACCCACAACTCCGATCAACGGCCAGATTTTCTCCTAATTAACAAGATCAGATGGCCAGAACTTGATCCGACCTAATCTTGGCTTATACACATCCAATTTTGATGATTTTTAGACTGATGGATTTTTATTGAACGACCAGATTTCATCAGACTTTAATAGGTTTGTCCAGAAGCTATTTTAATCCAAATTTTCCTCAGATTTTTCTCAAACATCGATCAAAACTCTTCTTAGTCCCATATTGCCTACAACAAAAGCTCTCAGCCCTCCAACACCTATAAATAAGACCCCAGGCCTCCAAATCAATCTATCTTTGGTTAAGGTGAAGCTTTGGTACAGGATAGAGCTAGGCTTTGGTTAACGGCTACTTCGAGGCAACTGATGCCAAGAGGAAGAGCTGGACTTCTACACCATCTTTCTGCCAACGTCGATCCAAGATCAGCCTATTTTAATTTTTAATTTTTTTTCTTTTTTTAAAATTTTATGTATTTAAATTATATATTTTTTAATTAACATAATATTTATTTTTATACTTTTTATTTTTTTTATAATTTAATTTTTATAGTTTAATTATTGCTTTTTATTTTACTGTAAGTAGATGCTAAGATCTAACTAGTACATCTTAGTACTAAGTTTATTATTATGTACTATTTAATTTTTGCTCCTTATTTATTTTTCAACTTCAAATTTTTTTTTCAAAATTAAAGATTTTAAAATTAAAATACTGCTTTCTCTATGGATTCAACCCAACTCATTACTTTCTACTTATTTTTAATTTTTTAAGAAGTTGATTAAACTGATAAATATGGTATCCTAACGATAACATCATGCTCTTATCAAATTTTTGGCATCATTATCGAGAAAGGCATGGATATTAAAATTTTTTATTTCTTTAAATTTTCTTATAAATAAATTATAAATAATTTTTAATTTTTTTTATAAATATTGCTTACAAACTTTTCTTATTTATTTCATAGAAAAAGAGATAAAAGAATAAAAAAATTAAGGAAAGAAAAGCTTTCAATCTTGTTTAGTGAGATCAATCCTAATCCTAATTCTTTTATTTATTTATTTATTTATTTATTTTATTTTTAAATTAAATTTTAAAAAAATATCTACTTAAAACTAATTAAAAATCTCATGACAAAATTACAAATCCTAATTGCTTAGAGCATGCATCATATTAGTTTTATTTTTTTTTATTTTGATGATTGCTGAAGGTAAGGTAAGCTTCTAAAATTTAATTAATTGCATGCATCCGATTTAAATTGCATAGAATCCTTTGATTGAAAATTTTTTGTACATATTTATATTAAACCAAATTAAGGACACAACCTAATTAAACAAATTAAGGTGGAGATTTGATCATCCTTCCTTGGCCCACAAATAACCAACCAGCATCCTGTATTAACCTAAGTCTTTAATTTTAAAATCAATTAGACATCAACCCTAAGAACTCGAGCTCAATAGGATAAAAGATTCTAAAAGTTGGATCGGATTAGGATTAATCAATTTAACTGATGTCTAGGAAAGTAGTTCAGGGATGACTGGGTTCGAAGGAAGGTGGTTAGTTAATTGATTTCATTAGCTTATCTGGCCAAGCATAATTGATATCTAAAGCAAGCAACGGAGAGACTCCCACCGATCTTATACTTACCTAATCAGTTAATTGGCTAATCTTATATTTGGAGGGCTTAAAGGTGATCTTAGTAGTTAGGAGCTGTCTAGATCTAGGATAATCCTTAGTCACGATTGATTGACCAACTTGATTGCTAACCAATATTAAATTTAATTAAAACTAATTTTTTTCTCTCTTCTTAGCTCTAGGACTCCTTAGGACCTTTTTTTTAAAACTCTTCTTTCTTTCTTCTACTTTTTCCCTTCAAAAATAAAATAAAATAAAATAAATTAAAAATTAAATTAAATTAAATTAAACTAACTAAAAAATTATTTTTAAAAATAATAATTAAATAAAGTTAAATTAAATTAAAAATAATAACTAAATAATAAAATAATAAAAAAATTTAAAAATATTAAAATAATTTAAATAATAAAATAATAAAAAATATAAAAAATAATAAAAAAATTTAAAAAATTTTGAACCATATATTAGGGTTGCACTAATACATACACGGTAGAAAATCGCTTTACCTGATCTAGTTGAACCCAACGATCAAATTAAATGGTTGAATTGTATTAAATCCAATAATCAAATGGCTAAAAATTTTAGAGAACCACCTAGGTAGATGAAGAAATAGTTTATTTCTTTCACCTATAATCCATCTACTTGTATCTAATTACCTAAACTTCATGCTATCCACTATGAGATCATGCCAACCACAATCTAGATGCTCCCATGTTTCTATGGAAGCACCAACGAAGATCCTTATAAGCATCTGAATGAGTTTTTAGAAATCTGCTCTATGATGAGGAATCAAAATTTAACTGAGGATGCCCTTAGAGTAATTTTATTTCTCTTATCATTAAAAGACAAAGCCAAGTACTAGCTTGGCATAATAGGGAGACTAATTAAAACTTGGGCTGAATTATATAGTGAATTTCTTAAAAAAATTTATCCCATAGGCTGAACCAACATTATGAGGTGAGCTATCATTGAATTTACTCAACTTGTAGGAGAACAAATTCACGAGTCATGGAAGAGACTTAAGAAACTTATTAGAAAATGCCCACACCGTGGTATGTCTAAGTGGCAAATAGTTCAAGCTTTGTATGAGGGTTTAGCAGACTAATATACATAATTGGTACATGCATCATGCGAAGGTGCATTCATGGCAAGAGTGAGGATGAAGCCTATACTTTATTTGAAATCCTAAGTGAAAACTCAAGTAATCATGCTTCGTTATCTTTCTGCCAAAAGCAGGTAGAAATTTATAATCAAGAGTCTAATTCTAAGGCTGACTTGAATCTGATAGCACGAGAATTAGATACAGTCGACCTTCTCACTCAAAAATTTGATCAAGTCCTAATCCTATGTCAACAAACTGCTGCACAATTCAGATCATCTTCTAATTATTAGGAGATTTGTTCAATCTGTGCTAGCCCAACCCATCATATGAGTGAATGTTTCATGGTTGCACAGTTTCCGCATTTTATCCAAGAATAAGTCCAAGCTGCTCAATGCTACTCCAAGCCGGTTAATGACCCTTTTTTAAATTCATATAACTCTGGTTGGAGCAACCACCATAATTTTTCTTAGATACCTCAACAGACTTAGGCTCAGACCCAAACTTTATCTATCCAAAACTATCAAAATAGGCCCTAATATCAAAACTATGTCTACAATAGTGGTCAGCCTAGTTAATCCACTCAACCATTGCATAATAATCAACCATCATATCCACCTCCTCAATAGACCAATCTAGCCAATGATAGATTTAACTAACTTCAATAATTGAATCTAAGTTAATAGCAATCTATCGCCAGGCTAGAAGCTTAAATTGGATAACTAGTTGAGTCTAACATGAGGAGAGAACTAGGTCAATTATCGAGCTTACCAATTGCAAATCCTATAAATGATCCACCAATTGTCTGGCAACCATCTGGACTAAATTATCTATCTAATGTCCCACCTAAGAATTTCCAATTTGAGAATGCTAAAGTAATTTTTGAACTTAAAAGTTATAGGATTCTTATGGATCCATATCAAGACTAGGTGAGAGAGGCTAGTATTGATGCTAACTAAAATAAAAATTTATAGGAATAGGTTAGTACTGAGACTAACCACATAGAAGAACCTAAGCTTGGAATCGATACTGATGCTGGTTCTAATTTAAATAAGATTGATAAAGGAGAGAAGAGAATAGATGATTTACTTAAGACCTATAAACTGATAGTCCTGTTCCCTTTAACCCTAGAAGCTGATTCTTCTCACAAAAATCAAGAGGTATACAATGAAAAGCTAATGAAGTTATTTAAACAAGATCATATTAATTTATCTCCATAACTAAAGCCATCTTTAGTTACCCTTCCAGTATCCATTGAATTAAATTTAAAAAACTCAATTCATGAGCATTCTAGAAAAACAAATAGAAAAAATTCTTGATAAACAAGGATCTGAGAATGGGGTTATAAACTATCTTCTCAAAATTAATAATGAATATATTAATAAAGGGATCATAAATTATCTTCTTGAGATTGACAATCTAAAATCATTAAAATTTGTCAATCCAATATTTGACACTGGATAGACAAACTGCATCGTGTCTGGCTGAAGATGGTAAACTTAGCACTTTTGGAAGGCAACCCAATATTTAGTTTTCTTGCATCTATTTTTTTTTTTAGCTTATTTTTTTGGGACATGTTGAATAAGTTAGAGGGAGTTTCCAAATTTTTTAAGACATGTGCTGGACCAAAAATATACTAAGTTAGGTGTATTCTTTCATATTCTTTTTTGCACCCTTTATTTTTTCTTCTCCATTGAGGATAATGTCAATTAAGTTGGGATGAAAGAATAATAAAAATTTTTAATTTTTTAAGTCTTCGAAGAAGTTAGTATTTAGTATTTAGACATCTGATTATGCTTAAGAATCAAGTTGAACTAAGTATTTTTGAAAGAAAATTGATGCATAGATCAAAGAATTTATGAGATATTAAGGGATCAAGTATTAAGAAAATTCAATAAAGAGTTAAGTCTAGAACATAAAAAGTTTTTTTTTTTGAGCATTTCTAATTTTTTCTACTATCATCAAAGAAAAATCTACTTTTTATGGGTTTGTGTAGGGTAACAATATATTTCTTCATATATAAAAAAAATTAATAAAATAAAATAATTTTTAAGTACTTCTTACTAAGTAATCAGGCCTTTTTGCCTAAGCAAGCATTGAGTTTTGCACCAAAAAATAGAAAAGATAAAGAAGCTTATTGTAAAGCTAGTCTTAACTCGTAGCCTATTTGATTCAAACTAGTAAGTCTGAGGGGTATTCTATATCTAATGCCCTAAAGCCAACTGGTTTGAGAGTCATTGGCCCAAGACTCGTTATATGGATCAAATAGAAAGCTTAAGGGATTATGACACAAAATAGCAGTACAATATTAAAAAAAAAGAAGCATATTGGATTTTCATCGAGTAATCGGATTCCATTGCCTAAGCAAGCAATGATATACACATCAAAAAGTAGGCAATGTGAATAAAAAATTAATAAATAGAGGGCAAAAGTAACAATGCACTTGTCCATATGAAAGTTTAGACAAATCAAAATTAAAGGTAGGATAATTTAGAAAAAGTTTATAAAAATTTGATATTCTTTACTTAATTTTTATATTAATAAATATTAATACCCCAATGATATATCTTACTTATGCTCTACTGAATATCAATGGCCATTTTGAAAACTGCTTAGATAAAATTTGAAACTCTAAATTTAAAAGATATTTAAAACTAAATTCTTTCTTTACTCGAGGATGAGCAAAGCTTAAGTTGGGGGATGTGATAAGTACCATAAATTTATCAATAAAAATATTAATTTATTAATTTATTTATTTATTAAAAATTATTAATTAATTTATACATATTTTTAAGAAATAAATATTTTTATTAATTAAAAAATAATAAAAAATAAAAAATAAACAAAAAAATAAAATATAATCTACTAATAAAAAGAGCTCAATTTTTTGGTTACAATAAAATAAGTTTGAAGTAAATCGAAGCTAAAATAGATTAGATATGAATTTTGTTAAAAAAATTAATAAAAAAATAGCTCAGCCGGCTTCCCAAGCCGAGCCAAACCACAAGCCAGCAAGCCGCCAAGCCATCCCATGAGCCACTGATGTTAGGTTCATGTCAGTATTATCTTGGCTCATGGTAGACCCTTAAGGAGGGGTATTTCGATAACTTTTGGGAGACATCGTGTACTGATTGGTTGAGGCATGCAATATGCTTGGTCCAGCACGATCCATGAGCACAGCAATGCAAGATCCAATGGCAGTGGTCGCTGTCGATAAAAATCCAATGGCCAGGGTGGTTTCTAGCTTTGATTTGATTTTCCAACTCTTCACTATGCGATCCAATGGTTCTGGATGCTCCAAACCTTGATCCAACGATCGAATTTCTTCCAAAACTGGACCCAACAGCTGCTATTTCTTTCTTGTTTGATTTGATTTCAAACTTCACTAGATGCATGATAGGATGGTGGACAATGCTCCAGATAGTGATTTGATGGTCCAGGAAGCTTCCGACTTGATTAAAACACCCATAATTCTGATCAACGGCTAGATTTCCTCCTAATTAACAAGATTGGATGGCTAGAACTTAATCCGACCTGATCTAGACTTATACACATCCAATTTTGATGATTTTTGGATCGTTGGATTTCTATTGAATGGCCAGATTTCACCAGACTTTACCAAATTCATCCAAAAGCTGTTTTAATCCAAATTTCACTTAGATTCTTCTATAAACATTGATCAAAACTCTTCTTAGTCTCATATTGCCTGCAACAAAAGCTCTCAATCCTCCAACACCTATAAATAAGACCCCAAGCCTTCAAATGAATCTATCTTTGGTTAAGGTGAAGCTTTGGTATAGGATAGAGCCAGGCTTTTATTAATGACTGCTTCAAGGCAACTGGTGCCAAGAGGAAGAGTTGGACTTCTACACTATCTTTCTACCAACATTAATCCAAGTTAGAGATCAGCCTGTTTTAATTTTTAATTTCTTTTTTTTAACTTTTATGTATTAAAATTATGAATTTTTTAATTAATGTAATATTTATTTTTATGCTTTTTAATTTCATGCTCTTTATTTTTCTTGTAATTTAATTTTTGCACTTTAATTATTTGCTTTTTATTTTACTGCAAGTAGATGCTAAGATCTAGCTAGTAGATCTTAGGACTAAATTTATTATTCTGTACTGTTTAATTATTGCTGTTTATTTATTTTCTAACTTTAAAATTTTTTTTCTTACTTTTTTTCTTAAAATCAAAGATTTTAAAACTAAAACACTACCTTCTCTGTGGATTTAACCCAACTCATTGCTTTCTTTCTATTTTTAATTAATTTAAGAAGTTAAATTAAACTGATAAATATAGTGTCTTAATGACAACATCACACTCTTATCAGTAGCCTCCCATCAAAATAGAGAAAGGAGGGGAGAAGAAAAAAAGAAGATCGTCGTGAAGATGTTCTACAAGGCTCATCCCGGTGAGTCCAACGATGATAGCAATGATCTGGGAGAAGATCCGTTCAGCAACCTGGAGATCATCTGGGACCTAATTGATAAGTTTGCCATGTCCGAGGTGGTAGACCGAATGGCCGACCTTGATCATGTGCAGCTTATTTGGGATTCCCTTAGGACCTTTCTTAAGGTAATCGCCTTGTTGATTCTTTTCTCTCTCTCTCTCTATTTTTATGCATAATATCATTCATTCATTACGGTCGGGTCATCAAATACTTGCTAATATCAGAACAGTGCATCATCTGAGGGTAGAAGCCCTGAATCTTCAAGAGGAGCTTTAGGCCAAAGTTGCCTGTCTTCAAGAAGAGAAAGCTGTCGAGGTTGATTGCCTCACAAAGGAAAAGGTGATCAAAGTTAGAGGTCTCCAAGTGGCACTCAGGAAGGAGGAGCTCACCTTTGCAGGGCTAAAGGCCATTCTGGCCTTGGAGGAGGAGAGGTGGAAGAAGGCCGAGGTCAAGGTTGCTAAGCTGAAGGATCAAATTTCAAGGTAGATTTTGGAAGCAAAGATTCAGATGGTGGAGTTCAAGATTTCCACTGAAATGAGAAATCTGAATGTTGAATTCGACCAGCAGGCCTTCATCAAGATATTCGAACTCTATGAAGATAGATTGGCTCATAAATTTTTTGAGCTTGATCTCAACTTTCTGGATGAGGAAGTTCCTGATAAAGAGGTAGGACTATCCACTGCCACGACCGACTGATGCATGCTAATCTATCTTTATGGCAAGTACACCAATCGATAAAGTAATAAAGTTTGTGAGTAGAGTAACATCCCTAAAGGATTGAAAAATAACTACTAAAAATATTCTTTTCTAAGCTTTATTTAGATAGTTGATTTATGAGAATTAAGAAAAATAAAGAAATAAATTAATAAATTATAAAAAAATAGAGAGTGTATAATTTTTAGGATTTTAAACTTAAGAGCAATAGGTTACTAAGACAGTCGGTTCACCAACTCAGTCAATATAATATTTAAATATTTATATAAATTAGGTTAATTTTGTTTCATGTGATGATGGAGTCTTTTAGATTATTCACTATTCTTTGGTTCAGGCATAATAAAATTATCAATATTTATTAACTATCCTTTAGTCTAGGCATAATTTAAATAAATATCAATGCATTATATTTTATAAAATTCTCTAATTAAAATATGCTGCATCTAAAGTGCACTAAAATTCCCATATGCGTATGAATTCTAATTCAATTCATGCTACAAAGTATATAAATCAAGAAGCATCGACAAAGATATACTAGATCTGTATCATCTATGTCCATCAGATCAATTAGAAGATGGCCAATAATCTAAAAGCATTAAAAATAGATTTATATACTCCTTATGAATAAAATATAAAATTAAAAAAAATCATATTAAATATTGCATCAAAAGAGTGGCTACACCTTAGCCTTAGTAAAAAAAAATTTAGTTCAAGGTAAAAAGATCAAAAATAGTAATTAAAATAAAAAGTATATAAAAATCTAAATAAAAATTTGTTTGTTGCTGAAATTGGTCGTCCATTGCTCTTGCCATAGAGAAGTTGATGAAGAAGAGCTCCTTGTAGGTTTATTGGTCGTTCGAAGAAGAATTGCGAAGAAAGAAGGAAGAAAAAAAGTAAAATAAAAAATAGAAGAGAAAAACTCTCCTTCTCTCTATTTCTCCCTCTCCATTTCTCTCCCTGTTTCCAGCTCTCTACCACTCTATCTCTCCCTAAAACTTTTCCCTAAAACTCTCTCTCAGGTTCTCTCTGAAAAAAAGCTCTCGGCTGTAGGCCTTTAAATAGGCTAAAGGTGGTTTTTGGGTTGAAATCCCATTGTAATCCTAAAAATATCGGGTTTAAAACTCTTAAAATAAGTCAAAGTGAACTCTAGATCATTCTGGCCGCTGGATGTCGATCAAATGGGCCAAAAACCACTCAAAAACCTATTTCAAAATCCAAATCAAGTCAGAATAAACCTCAACCATCGGATCACCTTCTAGATAGATTCTCGGCCATTAGATTGCGCTAAAGAAGGCTTCAGGTGCTTAGTTAAATACTAGATTTAACAACAGCCATCAGATCTTGATCGGAAGGAATGGGTGCCATCCATCAGCGCCTAAATCTCTACCGTCTAATCAAATCCTAATGAAAGTAGCCATCCAATCCTGCCTACGTCCCATGTAGACTGGTCATGAGCTGGGTTCACCATTGATCATCCATTTGTCAGCCAATCCCATCATGCACTATTGCATGAAATTCCAATTTTGCCCCATGTTGGGTACTATATCGATCCACTGTATGCCGCAAAAAATCCTGACGTCTGCAAGATGACAGCAAGCTAGTTTGGTTCTTTTCTAATTGGGCCGGGCCAATTTGTTGAGCCAGTTCTAACTGAGCTAGCAACTCTTTTTTATTTAATTTATTTTTTTATTTCCTTTGAAAATTGATTTCGGGCTCGTTTGAAGTCCATTTTTCTTGAAATTTATTTTGTTTGAACCAAAAAATTTAGATCATCACATTAGTGGCCTTCTATCTTGCATAAAATTAATAAAAATATTAATTTTTAAAAATAAAATTAATTATTTTATAATTTAATACTTTAATTAGTGTATTTTAGCACTTATCACATCCTCCAACTTAGTCATTACTAGTCCCTTAGCAATGTTTTATTTATCACCATGTTTTAATAAGATCCTCCTTCATAAAAATAAATCTAGGTTTAAAGATTAAAAAATTTAGAAAATATTACTAATTAAGTATTGAGCTTTAGAAGCAAATTTTATAGTCAATACAATCAAAAACTTTCTTAAAGTACATCTAAAGATCTATAGCACCTATGTTCGTGATGACTAACTTAGTATTTTGGTATTAATTTAAAGGATAAAAGTTTCTTCTCTTATCACTTATTTTGATTAATTTTCTATACATTTCCATGTTAAGCTCATGAATTAAGGTAGCTTTCATACTGCCTCATTTTTTTTCTTTTTTTTTTTTTGTGCTGAGCATCCCGGCCTTCCCTCCACCATTTGATTTGAACCTCCATACTTGACCTAGGTGCAAAGATCTAGTTACTAAGCTTTAGGCAATCCACATATACTCTATCTTTTGCACTTTTATTTTGGCAGGAAGCTCTTTCCTTAAATTCAAATTTCTTTGATTGGAATATATATTAAGCAACTTTTAGTCATAATTGAATCCTCAGTTGGCCTTATAATCAATACCTACTTTGCCTTGTTAATGTGCATATGCAATTAGAAGTGCTAATAGTCTTTAGGTGACCTAAGTAGGCCTCTAAAAGTCGGACCAACTAGTCTAGTTCTTTAGCTCGCTACATTCATTAGCAAATACTTCTAACTTTTATTATTTTTTCTAGTCTATCTTGCTCAAGATTTTCTTTTTTGACACATAATTTTTATTTTTTTAATATATATTTTAATATTTTTTTAATAAAAATTTTTCTACTCTCCAACTTATTCTACATTATCTCAATGGAGAAAGAAAAAATAAAGATGCAATAAGAGACAGGAAAGAATACACCTATACTATTTATCTAAACCGGTTCTTTGAAGCTTTGCAAACTAGCTTCTGCTCTATTTTTTTTTGCTGCAAAATTGAAAAGACACACCGAAGCAATAAAAGAGCAACAAGAATATACTAAAAAAGAAAAGAAAAGGATCAAAACTAAAAAGAATAGAAACAACCTATCTAGTAGTTTTGATTTATAATCTTCAGCTTGACTTTCTCGAGGCTCTAAACTAGATCAATTTGGTGCCACTTTAATAGGTATACTTTCATATTTGGCTGAACCCTCTTTCAATTGGATACTGCTAGCCTTATTAGTCTCAAACCTATTTTGTACAGAATTCTCATATACTGATTTGTCAATAACATTAATTCAAAAATAAGTTTGATTATCATCAGGATGTTTAGTATCTTTAAAAATATTAAAAGTTACTTGTTCATCTTGGACTTTAAGAATTAATTTTCTTATTGAATATCTATTAAAGCTCCTTTAGTAGCTAAAAAGGATCCCCCTAAGATAAGGGGTATATTAATATCTTCTTCTATATTAAGAACAATAAAATCAATAGAAAAAATAAATTTGTTTATCTTTATTAAAATATCCTCCACTATACCTCTTGGATATTTGATGGATCTATCAGCTAGTTAAAGAGTGATAGTGGTAGGCTTTGGTTCTCCTAGATCCAACTTCCTGAAAATAGAGAAAGGCATAAGATTAGTACTTGCTCCTAAATCACATAAAACTTTATCAAAACTACAATCACCAATAATGCAAGGGATAGTAAAACTCCTTGGATCTTTTAGCTTCTGTGCTAATTTATTTTGAAGTATTACTGAGCACTCTTCATTCAAATTTATTCTCTTATGCTCCTTCAATTTCTTCTTATTTGCTAAAATTTTTTTAAGAAACTTGGCATACCAAGGCATCTGAGTGATAGCATCTACAAAAAAAATAGTAATATGTAAATTCTTTAAAATTTTAAAAATATTAAAAAAATTTTTATCTAGATGCTGTATTTATCTTTCTGAAAAAGATAGTGGTAGCATGTAGGGCTTCACATTAGGATCAACAAATTTTATACCTGGGGACCATCCATTTGCTGGTTATTTTGGTGACTCATGAATTTTAGTTGGTTGTTTTTGTTGGAAAATATATTCCAAAGCCAATCATCAGCCTGTTGATGGTTGTGCTATATTATATTTATAAGTAATTTATTAATAAATAAAATATATTTTTGATATTTTTTATCATAAAATATTCATCTTTTAACGAACTCTATTATCGTGATAAAGTTCTTAGGACTATTTAGCTTCGATAAAGAGAGAATTTATCGATTAGTCCTTAAATCTATTCACGATCAAATGATAAGCTATTAATTAGGATGACAGCATCTATTGAGCATAAGTCGCTATATGCCATATAGGTTGGTTGTCCTCTTAACCAAAGAGTGTGGAGACACTAGTATGGTATATAGGTAAGATATATGGATACATCATCATTGAACATGACCAACTCCAGAGCATTCTGCTATCGAGAATGTCTCTGATAGGATATAGGTATAAGTATCCCTTAGACCTAAGATCGCTTTAGTGACTTGCAAGCAACTCACTATGCTTTGGTACTGGACTAACTGAATTTCTAATTTAATAATGAAAGGCTTCTGGGCATAGTCAAGTACTTGAAAAATTAAAATATAATCAAAATGGAATTAACCACTCCAAAAGTTAAAGAAAAATGTATCACTATATTTCAATATAGCAAAATCTTGGTCAGGATAATCCAACAGATGGATTTGATATTTTGAAATACAATATGGATAATCTGATTAGAGTTAATAGTTGAACTCTAAGATATCCTATGAGCATTTTGGTCAAGAAGATGAATTATATGAAAGCTATATCCTCATGGGTTCTAAGGATGTTGTTTCATACATTTGACCTATCCAACTGTCGGATGCCATTGCTAGATGGTTACTTCGATTCATATCAAAATTTATTTTTATGCTACTGACTTAGGTTCAGACCTATGAGGTCACACACATTAGAGCTCATGATTTGATTAGATGGTTGATCAATGATTAAGAATCATTCTAGGGCTAAACAATCAATACGATTGATGTTTAACGTAGTGCAAGTATTGTAGGAGGATCGATTAGCAATTTAATTGCTAATTAACTTAATTTGACTAAGCCAAAGGATTGAGATTAAGTATAATTAAATATAATTTAATTAAATTTGATTTGGCCTTAATTGGATCAAGTTTAATTAGTTTATTTGATAGGCCAAGTGCAAGGAAGAACAAGTCCTAGTTCAACTAGGACTTGGATCAATCTAATTTCTAATTTGATTAAAAAATAGTTTAGATTTAAGTATAATTTAATCTAATTTAATTAAGTTTTTAATTAATTTAGGACCTAGTCTAACTGGGTTGATATGCTTTTGATTTAATATGATTTGAGAAACTATATTAGATCAAGTCAAAATAAGAATCCTAGTATGACTAGGATTCCATTCCTTGCACCACTTAATATCTCATGCCCACCCCATGCCCCCACACCTATAATTTAGGATTCTTTCATGGAATCTCTTCTTTTTCTGATGTTCACACATCCCCTCTCTCTCCCTCTCCTACTTATTTGGAATAAGTTATGGATGCAATCAAAATAGATGGCAAGTTATTGTGTAATTGAACTCTATATGATAGAATCCCAACCAACTTATATTCCTTTCTTTATGCCGCCCCTACCTGATTTCCTTTCTGATTTCCATGATAAAAAAGAGTGTATTCGTGTGCATATTCCAGGTGGCCCACAGCATGGGATGAGGAGGGGGCGTCCAAGTGTTGGGCACCCCAACAACTTGCTATATATCATCCTACCATATTTAGAAATTTAACCTAGAAAAGGCTCTTCCATATCTATTTATTTAGAATGAATTTTGGCTTAAAATTTTTGTGAAAAATAAAGCTTTGAGAGAGGATTTGGATGTGTGAAAATTAGAGAAAAAGAATTCTTGGGTGTTGGGTTTTCATAGACATAAAACTAGGTATCTAGGTGAGAGCAAAGAGAAGAAGAAGAGGATCTTCTTCAAGAGTTGTTGTGTTCACCACTTTTCTTCCTTCTTCCTTGAGTTTTCTGAGAGTGTTGAACATCTAAAAACTTTTCTCTTCCTTCTTTTCTTTGGAAGAGTCCAAATCTAGAAGAAGAGATTTGATCGATCATCAAAGAAGTATCAGCATAATACTAGCATACTGTGCTGATTTCCTGCATCAGGACTTCTGATCGTGATCGTAGGCTCATGTGGACGATTTCTAGAGATTGAATGCATGTGTAGGTTGAAATTTCATCCTCAAGTCTAGATCAACAAGTTAGAATATCTAACTTATATAGGTAATAGATCTGATCTATTATTTTCATACCTACATTAGGTATAGTGTATATACATGTTGATGTGATCAACATGTTTTAATTTCTTTTTTATATTTTAATTTTTGATTTAATGACATGACATGATCATATAAGAGATCCTAGATCTAGAGTTATTTTTTAATATTTAAAATTAATTTTAATTAGTTTTAGTCTTCTACTGTTAGATCTTGAAAAAGTTTAAAGATCTAATCCTAAAATCCTAGATTTGGTTCCTTCAATTGGTATTAGAATCAAGTTTATTATTACATGATTATTTGAGTATATTTAGATTATTTCTTATATTAAATTTAATTTATAATCTAATTATTAAATCTAAAATTAAAATTTTAATCACACGAGCTGCTATAAGATTGTCCTATTGTAAGGTTTATCCCTTACAGTGGAGAGGTTGTCCTAGTTCATGTTGATCTACTTCTAATCATAAATTTATTAGATGTGATTTAATTTTATTCATAATTTAATATATTTAAAATAATTTTAGATCTAAAAATAAAAAATTTTTAGATCGTACATCCTGCTATAAGGTTGTCCTGCTGTAATGTTTATCCTTTACAGTGGAGAGGTTGTCCTAGTACGAGCTGATCTAAGATATTGATCATCAAATTTTAAATTTAATCTAAAAATTTTTTTAATCTAATTTAAAATATTTTAATTAAATTTTAATCATCATAAATATATTACATTTTATCTAAGATAATTTATGATTGATTATAATTAAAATTATTTCAATTACATGAACATGTTTAGATTAGATCTAAAGTAGTTTCATGCTTATCTTACTTTTATATTGATTATGAATCAAATATGCAACTTGGTTGATAGAACCATGTTGTAAAAATATTTTATAAATATGAAAATTATTTTTAAAAAGCTGAATCCCAACCCTTAGCCCAAAACTTAATTAAGAATAAAGAAGTTGTTTGATTAGAATCTAGGATTGTGAATTGAAGATCCTAAGACACAAATCATAGCATATTGGGTTAAATAGGTTCATAGGGATTAGGTGCATTAATTGGGTTAGACCTAGGGTTAGATTAAAGAATGGAAATAATTAGAGAATTAACTAAATCTAATCATTATTTTCTTAGATTAGGTCAAGAATTCTCTAGATCAATTATAATAGTTGTAGTTGGTCAAGTTCATATCTTTAACAAGACCCAAGATGGACTTGATTCTTGGCTATGCGATCTAGCACGAACTGTTAGGTTGATCTAATTAAAACTAATTAAACTAGTGTTGCCCAAGGATAGCTACCCAAGAGGAGGGATGAATTGGGTATTTAAAAATTTAAACAATGAACATGCTAAATTTTAATGCTATGTGCTTGGTGAAATAAAGTAAAATATAAGTATAGATGAAGAACAATAGAAATAAAATTACACAAACACAAGCACCAAGCTTTTATAGTGGTTCGGCACCTACATCCACTCCCCTAGTAATCCACTTGGGAATTCAACTAGAATCACTCAATTGATTATAGTTTGATTATATTTCTTGGATTCACAATCCAACCCGATTGGTTTTGACCTAGGCTCACCAACTATAATTTTTATAATGATTATTTTTCGGACTTACAATCAATCTAGTTGATTTTTCTTGGATCACCAACCAAAATCATACAAGATTATTTTTCTTCGGGCTAACAATTAACCTCGATTGATTTTAACCTTGGCTCACCAATCAAACCACTAAAATATCCAACTCTAGGCATGGACCAACCCAAGTTTCTCATCCCAAGAAACTTGAAATAAAATATAAAAATACAAAGATTAAGTTTAGAAAAATAATTTCTTTTTAAAGAATTGGAAGAAATCTGAATGATGATAATTGAATGCTTGACTTCTTCTTGAATGCTTGAGTGACGATGAGGCTCCTTGATTCTTGACTTGATTGCTTTCTCACTTCAATTCACTCTTGCTCTCACTTTCCACTTCAATTTACTCTTGCTCTCACTTACTTGAGGATGATTTATAGTGAAAGGACAAAAGTTAAATTTGAAATCAACTCCTCTTCTCTTTTCAGCTCACTCCTTTGGCTTTTTTCAATAAATACTCAATGAAACTCTTAAAAAGCTTCTCTTTAATGCTTAAAATATTTTTTTATATATCCTTAAGATTTTTTATCATTTTAATTTATTTTGGAGATCTTCAGAAGTAATCTAACCATTAGAAATAAGAAAATAGCCATTGAAAAAAAGTTGGGGCTAAAAGGTATAGTTTAAGAAAAACTAGTCATTACAATGAACTTAGTCGACTAAGTTTCTCTGAGTCGACTAAGTCTTAGTCTGCTCAATCTGACTTAATTTGCTTAGTAGACAAAGTTTGAAAATCTATCTTTCTATCTTGCTGCTGTTCTCTAAGACCGAGTTGACTAACTTTCTAACTTAGTCGACTAAGTCTCCTAGGTCCTGAATTTTGATCTTTATGTGCTTTCTTGCTTCTTTATTCTCTAAGACTGAGTCAACTAACTCATGGCTTAGTTGACTAACTTTCATACCATTGGTGCAGAATCTAGTTGATATCGAAGTGAGCTAGAGTTGAGGAAGATGAGGCTGCCATTGGTGGCCTGCAAAATAAAATCCTGATCGAAGCTGGGGGTGGTGGCTGTAGCAAGACCCTTCGATGGTCAAGTCAGCTCTTACAGCCAATATAAATGAAGTGCTCCAAAAATTAAGAAGTAGAGCAACGGGAAGGAGAATGAGAGCTTAGAGAAAATGTATCTTGAGGATCCCTTTTATAAATGGAGCCGATAATAAACTGATGATGATAGCCATAACCATTTGGTAGTGGGCCGTTTAGGCCACATGGAGTTTGTTACGGAGGGTAGTATTCGTTGTCGTGATGCGCTAGTCTGTTGAGATTTAATAGTTGAAGTTCGGATGGAGCAGGCATTGGTAGTGAAGAGCTTTGGGTTCTATCAATTCCAGAGTAGTTCAGACTCCTTTAAGATCGTCTGCTTGTATGTTAATTTGTATTAAGTTGGCAGCCGAATTCATGTAGATGATAAGGTCCTTCTGGATGGTTGGGAGAAAGTCCACTGAAGGGAACTTGCCTAGCGACTGAAAGGAGCTCGTTCATAATAATTTTGCCTAGAGGAGATCACTTGGAAGGAGATCAGGTGGAGGAATCCGACTGGAGGAGATCATCCGAAAGGAGGATGATCGACGAAGCTCATCCGATAAGAGTACAACTAAGAAGATCGATTGAAAGGAGATTATCCGAAAGAAATTTGGAAGAAGATCCACTAGAGGAGTTTGGAAGGAATCCGACTATGGGTAGTTTGGAAGGAGATCCACTAGAGAAGGACCAACTGGGCCATCAATGAGGGAGTCCAAAAGATTGGAGGAGTTCGGTTGGAAGGAGCCTATCGGGTGACTGGATGGAGATTTGCTGGTGAGATATTCGTTGGCAGCTATAGATGACTATGATACTCTCATGACTCAATCATTTCTTTTGAAGCTTTGCTACCTTCATGAATGTTTGAAGGTTAATAAAGTGGAGATGAGGCTCTTTCGCTCATGTATCCAAAGCTCTTGGTGTGAGAATGCAGAGGTCCACCAGTCTTTGCAGATTGTAGAAGTTCGTCCAGGATGGAGGAGTTCTGCCAATTCGATGTCGATCTAGTGTTGAGCAATCTGGATGAATTCTGATAAGGAAAGAGTCTAAATAGCTTTAAGGTCGGTCAGGCCAGACTGCATCATGACCGATCACTTAACTGCTTTGAGAGCCACTGCCACTATTCAAGCTCATTCAAACGAGATCCATGAGGCCCCAAAGGTTCTTGAGTTATTGCATAAAGTTGGCCATGGTTGCTGTCACTAGATGAGGTCATCCCAAGACTCAAATCTTTCTCAGACTTTGGTAAGAAAGGATCTATCCCTAACACAAGCCTCCTACTCCTGAGTTCAAATTTTGAAAGAAGGGAGTAAAGAAATGCGAGTGTCGAAGTCCCTTTCCACCTTTCACATCTATTGTAGAGAAAGTCTTAGCACTATCTTTGCTGATGCCAAAACTTCTTTAGTACGACTTGACTTGAAAAGATGAATTTTTGAAACTCCTATCGAATCACTGACCAAGGTGCAGTGCAATAAAGATTCCAACTATTGCCACTCTGCTGCCATGATGAGGGAGACACATGTCGACCTAAAGTTAGTCAGTGGAGATCTATAATCATGATCATCCTAGATTCATACGGCTATTTAAACTCATCTTTCTCTTTGAGATTTCACTTTGCCCAGGTCACCTCTCTTTCCCTCTGGTCTTCTCTCTTCTGCCCCAGAGTGCCAGTGTCTTCCATCATTTTCTTCGATTCCTGGAGGCTCTCTCCTTTGGTTTTCATCAGGCTTGCTGCCTCTCCATTATTCTCCAACAATTTAAATTAGTTCTTGAATCTTTCTTTTTGATCATTCATATCTTTTAGCATCTCTGTCCATTCGATTTCTTTGAGAGGGTCTCAAATTTTATTTTCATTATTTTTTTAGAAATTTTCTCTACTTTAGTTTAATCCTCATATCCTTTGAAGAATTCTGGTCAACTAGTTCTGGAAGCTCAGCCCATTTGGTTTTAATAGATCCTTCCCAAAAGGAGCCCAAACTTATAGAAGTACCTCGACCATCCTTCATCCTCGATACTATCCCATGTAGACTTTGGTTAGAAGATCTTTCACTGATTAGGATTCAGTTCAGAGTTCCTTTCGATTACGAACTTCTTCACCTTCAAACGTCACTCAACCATCGAAGATTGGTGGTATGTATCCTCCCAGTTCGGCAAGAAGGGGTTTCTCAAGGGTGCTCCTTCTTCCATTCATAATTAGAAGGAAAAATTCCTTTTTGTCTCATGTCCTTTCTTAGAGCTAGGACTTTCTTCCTGGGGCAACATAAGGGATTCGATCCATCGAGCCCCCAGACTTGATAAAGAGGATTGGAACTCGATCGATAACCTAAAAAACTACCGAGCTCCCCCAATCTCCAGGCTGCTAGATGATCAGAACTTATTTGACTTTGGTCTTAGTCCTCTTAATCTGACAGGTAGTCCTTTGTAGTCCGCCAATTATGCATGGTCTCCATTTTTTCTCTAACTTTGAATTTTTCTTTGCAGAAATGACTCTTAAGGAGAAGAACTGCCTAGCCAAGGGGACTATGTCGCTCAAGAGGAAGGACAACTTCACCAGAGAAACATCGAAGAAGGCTCACACTGATGAGCTGATCCTGACTGTGTCGATCTAGGCAACGTCCATCCTAGAGGTTGATGTGGCAGCACCAACACTGACCTTGCCCCAAGTGGACGTAGCCCCTGCACCTCCTGAGCAGTGCGAGGTCGTTGAGAAGAAGAAGAAGAAAAAGGACTCCATCAGAAAAAGGGCAAGGAGGATGGCTAGAAACTCGAGTGGTGAGGGCTCCGATCAGGAGCGAGCTTTCTTGGATGACTAGGAGGTCATCCAATCTCTGATGAAGGGTAGCATCCTTCCACACATTATTAATAAAATGGTTGGGATGGAAGATGCTGAAAGATTTGATGAGTCCTTCATCATCTTCCATGAGGTAATTAATACCTTCGAACTTGATCGAATGTAGGATGTACTCCCAGAGTTCTGACTTAATTTTCTTTTATCCTGCAATTGGGGCATTACTTGTTTGCCCATTCAAAGGCAGCTGATCTCCACCAAGTTGAGTTCTCCAAGGCCCTTCGGAAGGCTCAGGCATGAAAGGAATATGCCCTCAAGCCAATCAAAATTTATTTATTTATTTATTTAGGCTATTCTTTGTCTTCCAAACTCATGTAATGATATTTTAAAATAAAAAAAGATATTTATTTCATCATATGCAGTATCTTATTATTTATTTAAGATTATGATGAATTCCATAAATTAAGGCTATGGTTTTAGGATTATGATGACATCATACCAGTGAGATCTAAAACCTTAAAACTCTAATTTAAATATTCTTGGTCGATGGAACATTGAGTTGGAGATCAATATTTTTGGTAAGACTAGCACATCCTTTGTATGCTCGATTAAGAGGATGATTGATCTCACAATTACTTGTATATGACACTAATACAAGGATGTGGGTGCTCATTAGAGAATGAGTTCACTGAATTGATCTAAGTCAAGAATATCTAATGGAGTCTTATCAACATGCCAATAGATGGTTCTAATGGTGGAATTATGCATGTAATCCATAGACCTGAAACTACCATAGAACATTTTATATATAAATCCATATTGTGGTTCATACTCATTCATGACTTAGTTATGTACGGGTTGATTTGGATATGATGGATTATATGTGAAGGTTGTGAGTAGGTTAATATGGAATCGATCACTCTTGATAAGAGGAAATCGCATCCTGCCTGTTTCAAATAAATGATGATTTAGGAAGACTTTGATCAAAGCATGATAAGAATTAAAAATGGTTTCTAATGTTTCATTAAATAAATTATCATCATAAGATTGAAAGAGAAATAAATATGATATTGGATTTGACATATTTCCATACCCAGAGTCATATTCAAGATGCAGGATGATCGAAGGATCTAGTTGCACGATAATTTTTCACCGAAGGATATTTTTGGTATTTTCATCAAAATTTTACATCTTTCAAGAAGTTACGATACGTTACTAGACGTCAATCATGTCTTATGGATTTGATCAAATTAAAATTTTTTAATTTGATTATTAAATTAGAAAGTATTCTAATTGGTCAAATTGGGTAGCCTAGTTTTGACCTAAATTGGTTTGGTTGAGTTCTAACTAGATTAGGTCAAATCACACCTAGACCCACTGCTGGCTATATGTGGAATCCAATGGGTCACACACAAAGAGAATTGATTAAGGATCTAATTGGATTAGACCATGTTTGCAAGTTGAACATGCTAGCACATGTAGCAAATCCTAGCACCTAGATTCGAATCGACTTCCAATTTGGGCTAATTAAGGTCAGATTTGAGCCAAATTAGATTTAGTCTTGAATTAGGTTAGCCTAGACTGATTGGACTTCAGATGGGGCATCACATACCAGAATCTCACATGCCAGAGAGTCTCTCTCTTGCACATGGGAAGTCATTCATGCGCAAGAGTCCTTGGCGCATGGGTTTATGTAGGCGCCTACGTCTTTGATTTTTCCGCCCCTTTTTCCATGTCGCGTAAATTTACATATGGATGTGGACATCAGATATGGGGCACGGAAGAGTCCTTCTGTGGGTTAAATACTTTGTTATTTGATTAATATTTGCATGAAAAGGGACTCCTTGCCACCCACTCTTCTAGGACTCCTTGCCGCCCACTCTTCCTTGGCGCCTCTTGGACCAAGTCAATGTCCCTTGGGATTTTGACTATTCAAAGATTATCTCCATGCTATTTTGCTGAATGGGCATCCCACTTTTAGGCCATTGGATGGCCTACTTATCTAATCTAATGGTAGAATTTGATGGCACCAAAAATAAAAGCCCACGACTCTTCATAAATAACTTACGTAGAATTAGTCCGAGAGTCCTTCTGCTTTAAGGCACCTCTTGGACTAAGTCTACATGTCATTATTATTTGATGAGGCATGAGATAGGCTAAAGGGACATGAGATAGTAATATGGAAAGGGAGTGAGAAAATGTGTTGTCATCCCTATGTACATTATAAATAGGGGTGCGCACTGAGAGTCCGATGATTTAAAAAATTATCTTTCTTTCTTACAAGTATTTTCTTATTATCCAATTTTCTTTGTTTCCTTCTCTTGTCCAGACCTTATCCTTATAAGGACAAGAAGTCATCTTAAGACAAAGAGATTAGGAAGAAAAATTAAGAAGATAAGGGAAAAAAAAAAGAAAGGTAAGGAGAGGTAAGGAAGGTGACATAAAGGCTAAGAAAGATCTTGCCCATTTAATTAAAATTCCTATTATTAGAATTCTAATTATATAAATCAGAAGTACTGGTGTCTTGATCAAATCTCCATGTGGATCAACGTTGGAGGGTGAACACGTGGGCACCTGGTGGAACCCCTGATGGACTGCTGCCGGCAATTAGGGTCAATTCAGGGTTTAGCGATAAGAGGAATGTTCAATACTTTCTTTTATATTATAAATGTATGCTATATGATTTAATTGCTAATAAGGTGGTCCTAGGGTTTGGGTTTGGTTCATATGATTTCATAATTTTGCTTTGAAATCTATGCTTCTACCCTGTATACCAATCCCAATAGTGGTATTAGAGCAAGCCTTATTAGGTTAAATCATATATTGCTTTGCTTATATTATAATGGCATAAATGAAAATATGGTATGATTTCTTTTCTACTAGCATGTTATTTATATGATGTGATTATATTTTTATTTTTTATCATAATGAGATTATGATGTATATATTATTCTATAAAGGTTGCCCTGACATAGTAGAAAGAATTCACTATGTAATGATGGTTGTCCTAGAATAAGTGTACATGTTAATATTTTTATCATAATTAATATTTTCATGCATTTAGGATGTGTATGAAGAACATTTAAATTCCTCTTTAAAATTATATTAAGTTGTAGTATAATTAACCAATAGCTGAATCAATCTAGATATCTAATTGGTCAATCAGTGTCTAGGAAAAGTGGTTCATGATTGGTAAAGAAAACATAATTTTTTAATTGGTTCTATTGTCTAACTTGGCCAATTTAATGGTGTCTAAGAAAAGCATGATGGAAAGTCCTGATTTTTCAGACCAGGTTCGTTCAGATCTGATCGGATCAAGAGACATATTTCAAAATTTTTTTCTTTGGTCTAAATCAGATCTGAAATATTTCAGATCTAATTTTATTATTTTAATAATTAAAATAAAATATAGAAAAATTAAATCAGATTCAATTTACCTTGATGTAGGATAATCCTATTACCCATTGATGATCCTGTAAGCAGCAGAAGGTTCTAGATCTAGCCACGCAAGTGCCTGGCCTCTACCAATATCCACTCAGGCTAGATCTAGAGATCCTCTTCTTCTCTATCATGTCTCCAAAAATCAGATCTGAATCTGATTTGGAGGATCTTCAAAATAGCTTTTGAAGATCAGCAGTTGTCCTTTGCAGCAGCGTGCAGCCTTCTAGCTTTCTGTCGCCTTTCTCTCGTCTAGATTGCACCAACTGAGATCCCAAACTTCTTTGGGCATGGAGAGGAGAGGGAGAAGATGAACTTGGCATGGAGGAGGAAGAGAGAGGCAGCCTTGGGGCATAGAGAATTGTTCTCCTCTTTGAGTTGGGCGTAGGGTCTTATTTATAGACTATGCGTGATCCAACTCCTCTTCATCCCAACCAATCACAACCCTTTGTGAAATCAGATCTAAATCTGATTGGTGGGAATAGAGTCCCTTGGATTCATCCTTAGATGGTGCCTAAGACCAGTCAAAGTTGGTTCTTAGGAGGAGTCTAATCAGAATCCAATAAGGAGATGGAGTCCCTGTCCAACAGGGACTCCTGGGCGCCTCAAGCTTGGGTGCACGCCACCCTTGGCGTGCGCCCTCCTCCTTGCCAGTTTCTGGTAGGGGGACAAGCCCCCACCAGCTCTCCAATAGGTGCGTGACATGTGGACAGAAGTCAAAGTATCAATGGTCAACATTTGACCAGTCAAAGGTCAACTTTTGACCAAAGTCAAAGGATGAGAAATGGCAGGTGACCAAAAATGGTAGGTATTATCTTACAAAATAAGACAACCCTTTTCTAACCTGGACAGGCTCCAGTCAGACCAAGTGAAGGCCTCTGATTGAGCACAAACTCCTTTGGCTCAGTCAGGACAACTATTTATGATAGTAAAAGAAGAACGTTAGGTTCAATCGAGTGCTAGCATGATTTTCTTGAACCTAATTGAATCTCATTCAGATCAATTGAACTGGATCAGTTCAATTGATGATCACCAGATTCAAACCCTTGTTTGTGTGACCCAGTTAGGTTCAGTTCTGTATGGTAATGGGATATGTCATGATCTCTATCATCGACATCATCGAAACTCCTTTCGATGGATCAGAACTCTTCTGATTCGAACAGCTAGAATGATCGATCATCTAAATCATTCTAATTGCTCCCAAAATCCACCAGTGACACCTAGCAGTATATGGTGGCAACCCATCAGAGCTGAATGCGAACCTCTTGGTGCAGCTACCTGTGTGATTAAGTTCTTCTATCTTGAGCCCCGATCAGATTAGGGTTAAGGTGAACTCGTCAAACCCTAGTTTCTGTCATATGATGTAATCATTCGATTCAAGTCCGATGTGAAAATCTAAATAGAAACTCTTTCTATTATTTCACTCTGCCATGGCCATGGGCTTCTGGACTTGATTCTCATGATCATCATAGGGCTGCTCCTCTACCACCGAGGTAGATAGATTCCATCTTGATGCAATCCAGTTCCTACAATGAACATGCTATAGCCAACATACACCTCAGGGTTCTGAATGGCTAGGAGATCGAGTTATGGTGTAGTCAAACTATAACACCCTCAAGGTGAACTGCCGATGCACCTCAGGTCAAAGAACCAGACACACCACTGCAGCATCGAGTCAGTCATTGACGAGAAGGTAGACTTCCTAATGACTACTCGAGGTGGTCACGCTCAGTGCCCTCATTCTCTAACGAGTACCTATACTCTTCACTCCGATGTCTCCACACCGTAGACTCAAGACTCATCTACTAAAGAGAAGCGATTGTACACCAACCTTTCGGATCAATCACCATCCTCGTGATGATCCTATGGTCGGGAGCATTTTATGAGTTAATAATGATTATTCATGTCTTAAATTTTCAACTCTTGAAAATATGAATTATCATTACCATTAACTCAAAGGATGTATCACAGACACTAAATACACATATGTGATAGAAAATAACCCATTTTATTGATTATAGTCAAAATTATAATTTTGCCCCTAGAAGTGTATTACAAGTGTCAGCCAATTCTGGCTTCTAGGGCACATATATCTAACAATCTCCCACTTATCCTAAAGCAATTGGCTACAAGTCTAAGTCCCATCTTCTCAAGGTGGGCTTCGATCTTTTGTTGTCCCAACGGCTTTGTAAGTGGGTCTGCCGCATTATCTGTAGAATTGACTCTCTTGACCTCAACGTAACCCTTCTTGAGGTAATCGCGGATGAGGTGGTATCGCTACTCAATGTGCTTAGATTTTTTGTGAGACCTTGACTTTTTAGCAAGAGCTATGGCGCCATTGTTGTCGCAGTACAGAGGAATGGCATCTGATGGCATTACTCCAATTTCTGCAGCAAACTTCTTATACCAGAATGCTTCCTTCGCAGCCTCTGATGCAGCGATATATTCTGCTTTCCATGGTGGAATCTGCTATCATGGTTTGCTTGAAACTCTTCCAGCTGACAGCACCACCATTGCACACAAACAGACTTCAGATGTCGACTTTCGATCATCTACATCGGACATGAAATTCCGAGTCTGTGTATCCCTAGACTTGGAGTTCTCCGTTACCAAAGACCAACATCATATCCTTAGTTTTTCTTAAGTACTTAAGGATACATTTCACAGAAGTCCAGTGTTCTTCACCTGGATTTGACTGATATCTGCTTGTGATACTCACAGCATGGGCTATATCAGGTCGTGTACATAGCATGGCATACATGAGGCTCCCTATTGCAGAAGCATAAGGGATCTTGCTCATGTGTTCTATTTCCTCAGGTGTGCTAGGGCACATCTTCTTGGAAAGATGAATACCATGTCTGAAGGGTATTAATCCCCTCTTAGAGTTTTCCATACTAAACCTCTTTAGTACTTTCCTCTATGTACATCTTCTGTGAAAGTCCTAGCATCCTATTCGGTCTATCCCTATAGACCTTAATTCCTAGAATAAAGGATGCTTCACCTAGGTCTTTCATGGAGAATTCCTTGGACAACCATATTTTGACTGTCGTCAACATGGGAATATCATTCCCAATAAGGAGGATGTCATCCACGTACAATATGAGGAAGACAACAGCGCTCCCACTGACCTTTTTGAAGACACACGATGGTTCCTCTTCATTTTTGATGAAACCAAACTTTTTGATCACATCATTGAAACGAGTGTTCCAGCTCCGAGATGCTTGCTTAAGTCCATATATGGACCTTTGCAGCTTGCAAACCTTGTGATCAGTATCACTGGATGTGAAACCTAGCGGCTGTTCCATATAGATATCTTCCTCAAGATATCCATTTAAGAATGCCTGTTTTCACGTCCATTTGCCATATTTCATAATCGAAATAGGCTGCAAATGGCAAGCAATGTGCGGATGGATTTTAGCATAGCCACTGGGAAAAAGGTATCCTGATAGTCAATGCCTTCGCGTTGACTATAACCTTTTGCCACTAGTCTAGCCTTGAATGTCTCCACATTCCCATCTGCACCAATCTTTCTCTTGAAGATCCATTTACACCCAATAGGTACTATACCTTCTGGTGGATCTACCAAGGTCCAGACTTGGTTTGAGTGCATCGAGTCAATTTCTGACTGCATTTGCCTCTAGCCATTTCTCGGAAGTCGATATCTGATATCGCCTCGTTGTAGGTTTTGGGATCATCACCATGAGCACCATTACCTATGAGGAACATTTTCCTCTACTTTCCTTCTGAAATAATACCTAAGTATCTTTCAGGGGGATGGAAAACTCTTTTCGATCTACGAGGTGGAGGAGGTAGTGTTCTTATTGGCTCAACCTGATTTGGTTCCAATTGGTCCTTAGCTCATTGTACTTGTGAGACTTTCTCATCAAGCTTAATCTGCTTTCCAATGCCGCTATCTTGAATAAACTATTTTTCAAGAAAGATGGCATGTCGACTCACAATCACATTGTGGTCTTCTAGAATTTAGAAATAGTATCCTAATGACTCTTTAGGATATCCTATGAATTCGAGCTCTGAAGGACCTAAACTCTAACTTGTCCGCTTGTTGTCTTTTGACATGAGCCGGACAACCCCAAATTCTGAGATGACTCAGACTTGGTTTCTTACCATGCCATATCTCATACGGTGTGGTAGGAATGGTTTTAGAGGGAACCCTATTCAGTAGATAAATTGAAGTTAACAATGAGTGTCCCCAAAGAAAATCAGGGAGGTCTGTGAAGCTCATCATGGATCGAACCATATCCAATAGAGTCCGATTTCTCCATTCTGAAAACTCCGTTGAGTTGAGGTATTTCCTGGTGGAGTCCATTGAGAGACTATGCCATTTTTCTTGAGATAGTCTAGGAATTCCTTGCTAAGGTATTCACCTCCTCGATCTGATCGAAGAACCTTAATGGGTTTTCTAGTTTATTTTTCTACTTCATGTCTGAATTCTTTGAACTTTTCAAAAGCTTCAGACTTGTGTCTCATAAGATACACATACCCATACCTAGACAGATCATCGATAAAGATAATGAAGTAGACAAAATTACCTCTAGCCTGGCACATCAAATGGGCCGCACACATCAGTATGTACTAGGGCAAGGAGATCTGTGGCCCTTTCCCCATGTCCTACAAAAGGGAGTTTAGTCATTTTGCCTTGAAGACAAGATTCACAAGTTGGATATGACTCAAAAAGTCAATGGACTCAATAGCCCATTTTTCTCCAATTTGTTGATCCTATCTTCTGCTATATGACCTAATCTCAGGTGCCATAGATACCTATCATTTGGACTATCCCTAGGTCGTTTGGCATTCACGTTTTGCTCGATAGTTAGAACAGATACATCAATATGTAGCTGATAAAGATCGTTAATAAGGAAAATCATTTGCAATTTTATTTCTTTCATAAAGAATGTTACAATGGTCCTTAAAGAAGGTAATCACATAGCCTTCTAGTGCTAAGCATGAAACAGAAATCAAATTTCTGCTAGCTGCAGGCACATAATAACAGTCTTTCAAAACTAAGTCTAAACCAGATGGTAATCGAAGAGGGTATGTTTCCACCGGCCACTGCAGCAACTCTTGCTCCATTACCGATGCATAGGATCATGTCTCCATCCCTCAGCCTCCTACTATCCTCAAGATCCTGCATGAAAGTACATAGATGAGCATTAGAACTAGAGTCAAGCACCCAACTGAATGAAGAAGAAATCGTAAGGTTAGACTCAATAACGAGCATACCTTCAGAAGGATCTTCCTTCTTGTTCTTCACGGTGGCCAAGTAATTAGGGTAGTTCCACTTCCAGTGGTCGTTGCTGTTGCAATGAAAACACTTTTCTTTGACAGCGGCCTTCTTCTTCAACTCTGCCTTCTTCTTCTTTCCTCCTTCCACCTTCTACTTTTTTGTAGACCTTTTTTCTTTAAAGAAGATTTTCTTTTGGAAGAAGTTCATTCCATAGCAAGAACTAAGTCTTTAGAACCTTTCATAGAAAGCTCAGCGGTGATCAGCATATTCATTAATTCGTTTAAGGAATTTTGAAGTTTATGCATATGGTAATTCATGATGAATTGCCCATATGCATCAGTCAAGGATTGCAGAATAACATCGTTCAGCAGATCCAAGTCTAACTTCACACCGAGCTTCTCAAGCTCTTCCAAGTTCTTGATCATCATCAGATAGTGATCTTGGACTGACTGCCCATCATGCATCTTAGTCTTAAAAAGTTGTTTCGTGATTTGATACTTAGCTGCGTAACTCTATTCACCAAACATCTCTTGTAGGTGAGCCAACATTTGGTGAGCAATCCCAATAACTTCATGTTGGCACTGGAGTTCATCCGACATTGAGCCCAACATGTAATATCTGGCCTTATTATCTTCATCTATCCATTTTTTCAGAGATGCTCTCTGTCAGTGGATGGACGGGCTGGTAAGGTGGGAGGATCCTGGTCCAATACATGGGTTAACTTTTCAAAATCCAAAATGATTTTATAGTTCTTGAGCCAATCTTTATAGTTGGATCCGATCAGTCTATGTGTGTCTAAGATACGTGCTAGTGGGTTGAACATAGATATTTTTCTGTAGAGAGTCAAAGATTCTAGTTAGATTTGTAATTATGACTTGACCAATTTATTTAAAGATTTTATTTTTAAACAAATTAGCTCTCACTATTTTCTTGGATCCCTACACTCCCTCTATAAAGATGCAAAAATCTCCATGATTAATGATTTCTAGTGGGTGGTGCGGTCTCACCAACTGACCATCACCTCACCTAACAGTTATTGGTTGATGGGTTAGCACCAATGAGTGTAACAAACTCTTGTTCAATGATTCCTAATTATCATGGTGCACCCAAACTTGATCTTTAATTCATGAGTCTCACCGTATCCAGAATATTGATCCACTCCTTAGTTAAGTTAGACCCACCATTTGCATTTACTGGATTTCTAATTGAGTCTCTCACCATATCTAGAATATTAAGCCCAACTCATCCTCCAGCCCATATTGCACTCCAATGCCTAATAAACATGGTTGCATCTTCCAGATGCATGGTGCCTGTATCCAGCTAAGAACAATCAACCCCGGAAAGGCCCGCACATCTACAAATGGTGGAGACCTCAGACTTTATCTTTTCTTAGGAAGAATTGATTCAGGTCTCATTAAACTAGACTTATCTAGTCATAACAATTATGACTAACCTAGTGGCATGGGTTAGCTCGGATTATTGACCCCCTCAAATCAGAACTAATCAACAGATAATGATCAGGTAAGTGAGATCGGTGGATAGGGATATGCCATTAACTTGTACAAGAATGCATTCAGATCGAGTAGCTCTCAATTAAAAATCAGTCGATCATATCTGCCAAACTTATCTTAGACATCAAATTATTGAGCTAGAACTAGTTGGGTTAGCCTACAATCCAGACTCTAATCTCTGAGCCTAATTAGGTTTTGCTTGATCGTGACTCGATCTTGACCCAGACTTAATCCTATTAGGCTGGTCAATTAAAGCATTGTTGATCCCATCTAACCAACTCTTTGATTCGGTTGATTCAACCACTTAACCTAATTGAGACTATCCAAGCCCGAACCTAGTATTATGATATATGTCTTTAGATCTAAAATTCTCAATTTTAGACCTAATTAATATTGGCATAATCTTAATTTTTTAATTAAGTAGGGTTCATAAACAAAATATGCACAATAAATCCTAGGATTTCAGGATCTAGGATTTTGCAGAAAGTAAGTTTTGAGATTTTCTGTGATTTAAGGTACGACGCGCTACACCGCTACACATCATAAGAACACCTCATCGGAGTGGAAGGAGGAGCTTTAAACCCTTCTTCATTTTATGGCGGATTGGCCAAGGAGGAACGTTCTGAAATCAGGAACATGTAATACTACAACACAGTTTTATATCTATTATCATATACTCTATATATAATTAGATTCTAGATCATGGCATATTTTGCATAGCATCTCATGTATTGAATATGCATATTTCAGATCTAAATATCTCATAATAATCAAAAAATTAGATTTAAAATTAAATCTTATATCATAACACTAATCAGACACACTATGATAGAACTATTCTACAAACTAGTCCTAAGACATGCATCAATCATTATCTCATTGATTGTTAAATTAAATAATTTTTATTTGCCTATTCTTTTAAGATATTATTTATAATAATAATATATATTACAAAAATTTAAATAATAGATCTAAAATATGATTTAATCAAATTAAATTAAACATCAAGACTATTCTATAGAACGTATTTTATTTAGAACTAGTCATGCATATTTTCTTAAATCTTTGACCAAATCATTTTAATTTTTAAGTTTTTCTGCATCTCAAATATCTATCACATCTTCATGTAAAGCATCTTAAAATATTACTTTATTTTTTGATTTATATAAATTTTAAAATTAATATGCAAAATTATTTTTAGAACCTTGGCTCTTGATACCAGTTGAAGAAAATCCTGATTTCCCAGAACCAGGTTCGTTCTAGATCTGATCGGATCAAGAGATATATATCAAAACTTTTTCTCTTTGATTCAAATCAGATCTAAGATATTTTAGATCTAACTTTTATTATTCTAATAATTAAAATAAAATATAGATAAATTAAATTAGATTTAATTTACCTTGATGTAGTGTAATCCTATTACCCATTGATGATCTTGTAAGCAGTGGAAGGTTCTGGATCTAAGCCACGCAAGTGCTGACCTCTATCTGGTATCCACTGGGCTGGATCTAAAGATTCTCTTTCTATTTCTATCATATCTCTAAAAATTAAATCTGAATCTGATTTAGAGGATCTTCAAAATAGCTTTCGAAGATCAGCAGTTATTGTTTGCAATAGTGCAGCCTTTTAGCTTTCTGTCGCCTTTCTCTCACCTAGATTGCACCAACTGAGATCCCAAACTTCTTTGGGCATGGAGAGGAGAGGGAGAAGATGAACTTGGCATGGAGGAGGAAGATGAGAGGCAGCCTTGGGGCATAGAGAATTGTTCTCCTCTTTGAGTTGGGCGTAGGGTCTTATTTATAGACTATGCGTGATCCAACTCCTCTTCATCCCAACCAATCACAACCCTTTATGAAGTCAGATCTAAATCTAATTGGTGAAAATAGAGTCCCTTGGATTCATCTTTAGATGGTGTCTAAGACTAGTCAAAGTTGGTTCTTAGGAGGAGTCTAATCATAATCCAATAAGGAGATGGAGTCCCTATCCAATAGGAACTCCTGGGCCCTCCTCCTTGCCAGTTTCTGGCAGGAGGACAAGCCCCCACCAGCTCTCCAATAGGTGCGTGACACATGGACAAAAGTCAAAGTGTCAATGGTCAACATTTGACCAGTCAAAGATCAATTTTTGACCAAAGTCAAAGGACGAGAAATGGCAAGTGACCAAAAATGGCAGGTATTGTCTTATAAAATAAGACAATCCTTTTCTAACCTGAACAGGCTCCAGTCAGATCAAGTTAAGGTCTCTGATCGAGCACAAACTTCTTTGGCTCAGTCAGGACAACTATTTATGATAGTAAAAGAAGAACGTTAGGTTCAATCGAGTGCTAGCACGATTTTCTTGAACATAATTGAATCTATTCAGATCAATTGAACTGGATCAGTTCAATTGATGATCACCAGATTTAAATCCTTTGTTTGTGTAAACCAGTTAGATTTAGTTCTATATGGTTAATGGAATATGTCATGATCTTTATCATCGATATCATCGAAACTTCTTTCGAGATTGGATTCAGAATCTTTTTCTTGTTTTTATGATCTCTAACAGCTAGTAATGATTCTATTCATCAATATATATTCTAATTGCTTACCAAAATCATTCACAGCTTGTATACTGTGTCATATATGTGGCACCATCAGATATGGGTGACCATACAAGTAATGTTAGAACCTTTGGTGCATGCATACCTTTAGTGATTAAGTTCTTCTAATCGTTGATGCCCTGTCAGATTAGGGTTAAGGTGATAACTTCGTAAACCCTAGCGTTTAAGTCATATGATGTAATCTTCAATTCAAGTCTGCATGTGAAATCTAATACTACATAAATCTTGTCTATTATTTCACTCTACCATGGCATTAGGCTTCTGGGACTTGATTCTTATGATCATCATAGGGACTGCTCTCTCCCGAGGTCAGATAGATTCCATTCTTGATTGCAATCCAGTTTCCTACAATGAACATGCTATAACCAACATGATACTCTAGGGTTCCGAATACCTAAGAGAGCCCGATTTATGGTTATAGTCAAAATATAACACCCCAAGGTTGAACATCGATACAACCCGTTAGGTCAAATGAACCAGACACAACCACTTACAAAGTACATCGAGTCAGTTATTGACGAGGAAGGATTAGCTTTCAATGACCCTACTTCGATGGTAATCAATCGCTCAGTGCTCCGTCATTCTACTAATGAGTACCTTGTACTCTCACTTTGGTGTCTCCACATCATAGACTCAGACTTCGTCTACTAAGAGAAGCGAATTGTACACTCAACTTTCCGGATCAATCACCATGCCTCGTGATGATCCTATGGTCGGAGCATTTTAATAAGTATATGTATATTATTCATGTATTAAATTTTTAACTCTGAAATATGAATTATCATATCATTAACTCAAAGATGTTACAGAATACTAAATAAGATATGTGGTAGAAATATAACCCATTTTATTTGAATTATAGTCAAAATTTAACAATTTGCTGCATAGTAAGTGATATTAATAGTGTTTAGCTCAATCTTGGCTTCAAGTATGGCACAATTGTATATCTAACAAAGCAATAGGGTGGGACTCCCCATTTCTTCTCCCACTTACCTTAGCCAATTCGATAAATATTTAATATATAGATGAAGTATGCTTAGTGTGTTATATTACATTATTTAGGCCTCCTTCAATGCTAGATGTCTCTTATTATGTCCAGAACATATTAGTTTTGTTGTGTAACCATAAGATCTATCATGAGGAATGATATAATATTAATCTAGTGTATTGAGATGCTTACAGCATTTTGAATATACTGCTTTATTGTGTAACTACAAGAGCAGTTATATTTCATTTTGATTGTATAGAAATAAAGGGTTATACTTAACTAAAATATTAAAGTTTGTTATGCTAACACAAGGCTATTAAAGTTTTAGAGGCAAGGGTTTTTTGTTGAGAGTTGCATAAAATGCAATTTGAAAGAGTTTCCTACCTTTGAACTTATAACAGATTTGTTGTGCAACCACAAGATCTTTTGTAAAGATTTAGGATCTTATTCTCATTAAGAAAATCAATTAGAGAGTTATGATTTTCGATTAAATATTGGGAGATAATTAAATTAAAGTCCTAATTTAATTATGTATGTCATCATGAGTTGTTTGCTAATGTATTAATCTTTATTATACAGATTAAATGGCTTCTTCACTTTCATTATGTTCAATTTTGGATTCAAATAAATTGACTGGTCTAAATTATGTGGACTGACTGAGAAACCTAAAAATAGTACTCAGTCAAGAAAAACTCTCCTATATTCTTGATGCCCCTGATCCTAAGCCATTAGGAAAACATACTATAGATGAAGATAAGTCCACATATAAGATGTGACAAAATGATTTCCTTACTATCAAATGCATCATACTTGCCTTCATGAATAATGAATTATAGAGGCAGCATGATGGCATGGACACTCAGTCCATATTGCTCAATCTAAAAGAGGTTTATGGAGAGCAGAGTAGGACTGCTAGATATGAGATATCTAAGCAATTATTCCATGCAAGAATGATAGAAGGAACATCCATACAAAATCATGTTCTGATGGTAATTGACCTAATCACTCAATTAAGTCAATTAGGTTTTGTTATGGATGGAGAGTTAAGTCAGGATTTGATCCTGCAATCACTCTCAGAATTATTTTCTTAGTTTGTTATGAACTATCACATGAACAAACTGAATTCTTCTTTGCCTGAGCTGTTAAATATGCTTAAGACAGCAGAAAGCCATATCAAGAAGGATAAGGCTCCTCTTCTTCTTGTGGATGGGATCTCTAAGAAGAAGACAAGAAAAAAGGATTCAAAAAGGAGGCTGAACACTAAAGATGGTATAAATACGAAGAAAAAGGGGAAGAAGGTCTCTGAACAGATGACCTATTTTCACTATGGCAAAATAGATCATTGGAAGAGGAATTGCATGGCTTACCTTGCAACCATGAAGTCTAGTGCAAATAATGTACTAAAAGGTATGTATGAGATACATACTATATTATCATTAAATTTTTTTATTTCAAACTCTTGGGTATTAGATATCGGTTATGATTTTCATATCTGCAAATCTTTGCAGGGGTTGCAAAAAATTGAGAGTTTGAAGAAAGGTGACTTCAAGCTTCATGGCGCTGGAGGAAAGTCTATCCAAGTAGAAGCTGTTGGAACAAATATATTGAAGTTACCTCTGAAAAGATCTTAAAGCTTACAAATTATTATTATTTGCCTAAGATCATTAGAAATATTATATCTATACCCTTGCTATTAAAACAAGGTTATAGCCTTCATGTAACAAGTGAAGGTTGCTCGATTAAATATTCTAATAAAAATATTTTGGCATATTTAGCAATGGTTTGTTGACTCTATGTTTGGATGACAATATATTTCATATTAATGAAAATAGAAAATGTAAGAGAGATGACATAAATAATACTTTACTTTGGCATTGTCGATTAGATCATATTAGTGAGGCTAGGATTAACAAGTTATACAAAAAAATATTTTTTGATCTTTTTTATTTTAAATCATTAGAAACTTGTGAATCACATCTCATGGGTAAAATGACTAAGACTCCATTTAGTGGACATGGAGAAAGGACAAATGAGTTATTAGAACTTATACATATGGATGTTTGTGGTCCTATGACAACTCAAGCCAGAGGAGGATACTCTTATTTTATAATATTCACTAATGATTTATCTAGGTTTAGATGTGTGTATGTTATGAAACACAAATTCGAAGCCTTTGATAAATTTAAAGAGTATCAAAGTATGGTTGAAAAACAAACTAGACAATGTATAAAAATCTTTTGATCTGATCGAGGAGGAGAATACTTATCTAATGAGTTTTTAGACTATCTTAAAGTTAATGAAATTCTCTCTGAATGGACACCTCCTTATACACCGTAATTAAATGGTGTAGTCGAAAGAAAAAATCATACCTTATTAGATTGGTTCGGGCCATGATGTGCTTCACTGAATTACCTATTTCCTTCTAGGGTCATGCCCTGAAAACTACAATTTATATCTTGAATAGAGTACCTTCTAAATTTGTATCTAGTACTCCATATGAGATATGGAGAGGTAAGAAATCTAATCTTAAGTATCTTAAGGTATGGGGTCATCCAGCATATGTCAAAAAAAATTTTGGATATAAGCTTGATGCTAAATCAGACAGATATCTATTTATCGGATATCCTAGAGATAGTATAGGATATTTATTCTACCACCCTACCGAACAAAAGATTTTTATATGTAGGCATGCCACTTTCATGAAAAAAGAGTTTATCCTAGAAAAAGACAGTGAAAGAAATATTGAACTTAGTGAAGTTCAAAAAAAATAATAGAAATTTCTTAACCAAATAATCACATAAATATGAAAGAACTAAAACACATAACTCCTATCCATAGGTCTGATAGAGTGTGACTTACACCTATTAGGTATGAATTCATTATTGAGAATAATGAAGCCCAAGTCATTGAGAATGATGAACCTCTGACGTATACAGAAGCAGTCAAAAGTAAGGACTCTGACAAATAGCTGGCTGCCATGCAATCCAAAATGGATTGCATGCACACCAACAAAGTATGGACTTTGGTGGATGCACCAAAGGATATAAATTCTATTGGATGCAAATGAATTTTTAAGAAAAAGATTGGAGCAAATGGTCAAATTGAAACCTATAAGGCCAGATTGGTGGCTAAGGGTTTTAGGCAAAAACAGAAGATTGATTATGTTGAAACATTTTTACCTGTTGCCATGCTCAAATATATTCAAATTATTCTTGCCATAGTAGCATACCACGATTATGAAATATGGCAAATGGATGTAAAGACTGCCTTTCTTAATGATTTCCTTGAGGAGGAGGTCTATATATCACAGCCAGAGGATTTGAGTTCAAATGAAGAGACCAAATCAGGTATGCAAGCTTAAGAGATCCATTTATGGATTAAAGCAAGCATCAAGGAGTTGGAACATCCATTTTGATGTAACAATCAAAGAGTTTGGTTTTATCAAGAATGTGGATGAACCATGTGTGTACAAAGAAACTAAGTGGGAAAACCATAGTTTCTCTTGGTTCTGTATGTAAATGACATACTCCTCATTGGGAATGATATTCCAATGTTGCAATCAGTTAAATTATGGCTATCAAATAAGTTTTTCTATGAAAGACTTGGGAGAAGCATCCTATATACTAGGAATAAAGATCTATAGAGATAGATCTAAGAGGATGCTAGGCTTGTCCCAATCTAGGTATATTGACTTAATACTGAAAAGATTTAGTATGGATGGGAGTAAAAGAGGTTACTTATCCATGAGTTAAGGCATACATCTCTCTAAGAAGATGTCTCTAAAGACACTTGAAGAGAGAAATAGAATGAGTTCTATTCCTTATGCTTCAGCTGTTGGATCAATAATGTATGCCATGTTATGTACAAGGTCTGATGTTGCTTATGTCTTAGACATTGCAAGTAGATTTCAGGCTAATCCAGAAAAGGATCATTGGAAAGTTATGAAAAATATTCTTAAGTACTTGAGAAGGATAAAAGATATTTTTCTAGTATATGGTGGTTCTGATCTTAAACTAGAAGCATATTCTGATTCTAGTTTTCAATCAGACCCAGATGATAGCAAATCCATTTCAGTGGATATGTTTGCTCTGAACAGTGGAGCAGTTAGTTGGTAGAGTACTAAGCAACCAACTATAGCTGACTCAACAACTGAGGTAGAATACATAGCTGCAAGTGAAGCCGCCAAGAAAGCTGTCTGGATGAAGAAGTTCATCATTGAATTGGATGTTATTCCTGAAATTAAAAATCTAGTACCACTTTACTGTGATAATATTGGACCTATTGCTCAAGCAAAGGAACCAAGGTCTCATCATAAATCCAAACACATCCTGAGATGCTTCCATCTTATTTGTGAAATTATTGAAAGACAAGATGTTGTCATAGAATGAGTAGACACAAAGAACAACATAGCAAACTCATTTACTAAGGCTTTACCACTGCAACTATTTGATCGCTACCTTAATTGTATGGGAATAAAATATAAGGGCTATTGGCTTCAGTGCAAGTGGAAGATTGAAAGAAATATGCCCTCAAGCCAATCAAAATTTATTTATTTTTTTATTTGGACTGTTCTTTGTCTTCCAAACTCATGTAATGATATTTTAAAATAAAAAAAGATATTTATTTCATCATATATAGTGTCTTATTATTTATTTAAGATTATGATGAATCCTATAAATTAAGGCTATGGTTTTAGGATGATGATGAGATCATACCAGTGAGACCTAAAATCTTAAAACTCTAATTTAAATATTCTTGGTCGATGGAACATTGAATTGGGGATCAATGTTTTCGGTAAACCTAGCACATCCTTTGTATGCTCGATTAAGAGAGTGATTGATCTCACAATCACTTGTGTATGATACTAATATAAGGATGTGGGTTCTCATTAGAAAATGAGTTCACTGAATTGATCCAAGTCAAGAATATCTAATGGAGTCTTATCTACATGTCAATAGATGGTTCTCATGGTGGAATTGTGCATGTAATCCTTAGACCTAAAACTACCATAGAATCTTATATATATGAATCTATATTTTGGTTCATACTCATTCATGACTTAGTCATGTATGGGGTGATTTGGATATGATGGATTATATATGAAGGTTATGAGTAGGTTAACATGGAATCAATCACTCCTGGTAAGAGAAAATCGCATCCTGCCTGTTTCAAACAAATGATGATTTTGGAAGACTTTGATCAAAGCATGATGAAAATTAGAAATGATTTCTAATATTTTATTAAATAAATTATCATCATAAGATTGAAAGAAAAATAAATATGATATTGGGTTTGACATATTTTCATACCCAGAGTCATATTTAGGGTGCAGGGTGATCGAAAGATCTAGTTGCATGGTAATTTTTCAATGAAGGATATTTTTAGTATTTCCATCAAAATTTCACATCTTCTGGGAAGTCACGATACAATGCTAGACATCAATCATGTCTTGTGGGTTTGATCGAATTAAAATTTTTTAATTTGATCATTAAATTAGAAAGTATTCTAATTGATTAAATTGGGTAGCCTAGTTTTGACCTAAATTGGTTTGGTTAAGTTCTAACCAGATTAGGTCAAATCACACCCAGACCCACTGCTGGCTAGATGTGAAATCCAATGGGTCACACACAAAGAGAATTGATTAAGGATCTAATTGGATTAAACCATATTTGCAAGTTGAACATGCTAGCACATGTAGCAAACCCTAGCACTTAGATTCAAATCAGACTTGAATCGGCTTTCAATTTGGGCTAATTAAGGTTAGATTTGAGCCAAATTGGATTTGGTCTTGAATTAGGTTAGCCTAGACTGATTGGGCTTCAGATGGAGCATCACATACCAGAATCTCACATGCTAGAGAGTCTCTCTCTTGCGCATGGGAAGTCATTCATGCACAAGAGTCCTTGGCGCATGGATTTATGTAGGCGCCTACTTCTTTGACTTTTCCTCCCTTTTTTCCATGTTGCAAAAATTTACATATAGCCATGGACATCAGATATGAGGCACAGAAGAGTCCTTCTATAGGTTAAATACTTTTTATTTGATTAATATTTGCATGAAAAGAGATTCCTTGCCGCCCACTCTTTTAGGACTCCTTGCCGCCCACTCTTCCTTGGCACCTCTTGGACCAAGTCAAAGTCCCTTAGGATTTTGACTATTCAAAGATTATCTTCATGCTATTTTGCTGAATGGGCATCCCACTTTTAGGCCATTGGATGGCCTACTTATCTAATCTAATGCTAGAATTTGATGGCGCCAAAAATAAAAGCCCGCGACTCTTCATAAATAACTTACGTAGAATTAGTCCAAGAGTCCTTCTGCTTTAAGGCACCTCTTGGACTAAGTCTACATGTCATTATTATCTGATGAGGCATGAGATAGGCTGAAGGGACATGAGATAATAACATGGAAAGGGTGTGAGAAAATGTGTTGGCACCCCTATGTACATTATAAATAGAGGTGCGCACCGAGAGTCCGATGATTCAAAAAATTATCTTTTGTTCTTACAAGTGTTTTCTTATTGTCCAATTTTCTTTCTCCCCTTCTCTTGTCCAAACCTTATCCTTATAAGGATAAGAAGTCATCTTAAGATAAAGAGATTAGGAAGAAAAATTAAGAAGATAAGAAAAAAAGAAAGAAAGGTAAGGAGAGGTAACGAAGGTGACATAAAGGCTAAGGAAGGTCTTGCCCATTTAATTAAAGTTCTTGTTATTAGAATTTTAGTTATATAAATCAGAGGTGCTGGTGTCTTGATCAAATCTCTATGTGGATCAACGTTGGAGGGTGAACATGTGGGCACCTGATGGAACCCCTGATGGACTGCTATCGGTAATTAGGGTCAATTCAAGGTTTAGCGATAAGAGGTATGCTCAATACTTTCTTTTATATTACAAATGCATGCTATATGATTTAATTGCTAATGAGGTTATCCTAGGGTTCGGGTTTGATTTGTATGATTTCATAATTTTGCTTCAAAATCTATGCTTCCATCCTGTACACCAATCCCAACAAGGTGAAGATAGAAAGGGTTCAGGCCGAGGTCGACCATTTGAAGGCGATCTCGAAGGAACGAATTATGGAGGCCGATTTCCTTCGAGAAGCGGCATTGAGGAGAGAAGAGGAGGTTTTTGCAGAGCTGAGGGTGGCCTTGACTCTTTTAGAGGACAAAAAGAAGAAGGCTGAAGAGGAGGTTAGCGTCGAGAGGGAGCAGGCTATCGAGGCCTTCAAGTCCTCCAAAGCAATGGAAGACATCAACATTGCCTTCGCCTAGGAAGCTTTTCTAGAGGGATTCGAGATCTTCATCAGGAGATTTGCAAAAAAACTTTCCAAAGATAGATCTCGACCTTCTGACAGATGAGCCCAGCAAAGAAGTCGGTCCTTCTAATGCTAGGGCCACCTCTCCTATTACCAAACCTGCCCCTGAAGCTCCAGGACCTACAGTCGAGCCTGAGGCCGCGATGAATGCACCGACCTCACCTACTGCTAAATCGGCTCAGGTCGAAAATCTTTGATTACTTGTACTTTTTTTTTCTTTTCTTTTTGGTGTATTCAAACATTTTAAGAAATAAAAATGAACTTTTTTCTTGTTTACATTTGTGCTATGGCAAATGTTATTTAGACTCCCTTTAGTAATCAAAGTCGAAGCCCATCATCCCCGACTAATATCGAGCCCTTGCTTCATGGGATCTCCCTGAAATCCATAGTCAATGATTTGAAGTTAAAAGTTCATCATTTGAAAAAAAAGCTGAAGAAGATGGAGGATGAGCTCCAGAAATTTAGGAAGAATGCTTATAAGGCAGTAATTGAAGTCACTCACCTCCGCAAGCTGCATATGAGGGATTCCATGAGCTTTAGCATCGAGAAGGGCAACTGCGAGAGAGAGTTGGTTGAAGTCAAGAAAAATGTCAGTGATAAATCTTAGGCATTAACTACCAAAATTAGCTCCTTCAAAGTTGAGCTTAAGGTGATGAAGGAAAAGATTCAACTATTGGAGGGGTGTTCACCATGGTCTTCTGATAAAGCCCAATACGAATGGGATTGGTCCCAAAGATTTTTCGTGCTCCAGAAGTAGCTGTTTGATGCTAAGTCTACCTATGAGGCTTATCGATTGGGCTGGTGCAATAGGATATCCAAACTCGAGCAGCAACTCCGAGCTGCTAATAGTGAAGTGGCTCGGCTTCAGCAGTGGCTCGCCAACATCTATCGATACGACATCAGTAGGGAGTCGAAGAAGATTGCTTCTTTGAAGAGGATCATGGGCGAACTCTTGAAATCAATCGAAACTGACAAAGCTGAAGTTCAGCGATTAAAGCTTCAGTTGGTTTGTGAACAATAAGTCATCAAAGATGCCAAAGCTGAAACTGAAGTTCTGAGGAAAAGACTGCAAACGTAAGAAGAAAATTATCAGTGGGCTAATAAGATGTTCCATGATAATCTAATAAGAAGGAAGGAGCTCAAGGAAGAGATTGTTAGCCTAAAAGAATCTTTAGTGATGGCCAGCAATTCGAAGTATGAGGAATCAGGTTCCTCTTAGAACTTTGGCTTTTTCCTTCTTACATTTGTAATCGGTCTTACAGACCTTCATTTTCTACTTAATCTTGATTTAATGAAATGATACCTTTCTTCATTTACACCTTGTGTTAGTTGAATGTCTACTGACTGTTAGATATGTGTGCCCTAGAAGCCAAAATTTAATGATACTTGTAATACACTTCTAAGGGCAAAATTATAATTTTGACTATAAATAATAAAATGGATTATTTTCTATCACATATGTGTATTTAGTGTCTGTGATACATCCCTTGAGTTAATGGTAATGATAATTCATATTTTCAAGAGTTGAAAATTTAAGACATGAATTTTTATTTATTAACTTATAAAAGGCTCCTAATCGTAGGATCATCATGAGGATGGTGATTGATCCGAAAGGTTAGTGTACAATCGCTTCTTCATAGTAGATGAGTCTTAAGTCTATGGTGTAGAGACATCAGAGCGAGAGTACAAGTACTCGTTAGAGAATGAGGGCATCGAGCGTGACCACCTCAAGTAGTCATAAGAAAGTCTATCTTCTCATCGATGACTAAATCGAAGCTCCAGTAGTGTATCTGGTTCTTTGACCTGAGGTGCATCGGTAGTTCACCTTGAGTGTGTTATAGTTTGACTACACCATGACTTGGTCTTCTAGCCATTCAGAACCCTGAGGTGTATGTTGGCTATAGCATGTTCATTATAGGAATTGGATTGCACCAAGATGGAATCTATCTATCTCGGTGGATGAGGAGCAGCCCTATAATGATCATGAGAATCAAGTCCATAAGCCCATGACCATGGTAGAGAGTGAAATAATAGAAAGAATTTTTATTAATATTTTCACATCGGACTTGAAATAAATAATTAAATCATATGATAGAAATTAGGGTTTGACGAGTTCACCTTAACCCTAATCTGATCGGGGCTCAAGATACAAGAACATAATCACACAAGTAGCTACACTGAGAGGTTCATTTTCAGTTTTGATGGGTTGCCACCATATACTGCTAGGTGTCACTGATGGATTTTGGAAGCAATTAGAATGATTTAGATGATCGATCGTTCCAGTTGTCTGAATCAAAAGAGTTCTGATCCATCGAAAGGAGTTTTGATAATGTCGATGATAGGACCACGACATATCCCATTACCATACAAAACTGAACCTAACTGGATTACACAAACAAGAGTTTGGATCTGGATATCATCAATTGGACTAACCCAGTTCAATTGATTTGAATTAGATTCAATTAGGTTCAAGAAAATCGTGCTAGCACATGATTGAGACTAACATTCTCCTTTTTCTATCATTAAAAGTTGTCTCAACTGAGCCAAATATATTTATGCTTACTTAGGTACCTTTACCTAATCTGACTGGAGCTTATCTAGGTTAGAAATGGATTGTCTTAATTTATGAGATAAATTTGAGACAACACCTATCATTTTTCATCACTTGCTAATTCTTGTCCTTTGACTTTGGTCAAACATTGACCTTTGACCCTTGGACATCTGCCCATGTGTCATGCACCCATAGGAGAGACTTTTTGACCAAGTCCACCTGCCATTTGGTAGGCAGATGGAGGGTGCATGCCTAGGATGGCGTGCGTCCCATGTGGATAAACATTGGAGTCCCATATGGATGGGACTCCAGGTTGCTTCTTGGATTCAAACTAGGTGACCCTTATCTATAGACTTTGACCAATCTTATGCACCATCTAAGGATGAATCTGTGGGGCTCTCATCTGATTGGATCAAGTGATATCATCCTACCAATCAAATTTAGATCTGATTGCATGAAGCAACATGATTGGCCAAGATGATGCAGCACTGCATGGCGCAGTAGGGTCTATAAATAAACCCTGTCTGCACCCAACTTTTTAGAGAGTTTCTCTTAGCCCACACCCTAAGGCTGCCTCTCTCCCTCCTCCATGCCATCTTCTAATCATCTCTCTTCTCTCCACACCCAAGGAAGTTGGGCCTTCAGTTTGGTGCGATCCAGGTAAGAAAAGGCTGACGAGAAAAGAAGGAGGCAGCACTGCTGCAGAGACGACTATTGATCTTCAAAAGAAGTTTTGAAGATCCTCCAAATCAGATCTAGATCTAATTTCTGGAGAAAAGAAAGAGAAGGAGAAGATCTCCAGATCTATTCTGAGTGGATATTGGTAGAGGCCAGATGCTTGCGTGGCTAGATCCAGAACCTCAAGCAATCAATAGAATCATCAACGGGTAATCGGATTACCCATATCAAGGTAAAACTAATTTAGATTTAAATTAATTTAATTTTTTAATTTATTAGATCATAAGATTAGATTTGAGAAATGTTAGATCTGATATAGATCTAAGAGAAAATTTTTAAAATATGCCTCTTGATCCAATCAGATTTGAACGAACCTGATCCGAGAAATTAGGATTTCCCCTTCAATTTGTATCAGAGCCAAGTTGCATTAAAATTTATTTAGATATGATTTAATCTGATAAAGTAATAATTTTATATATAATATGAGATATGATTAGATTTAAAATTAAAAAATTAAAAAATTAAAATTAATTAATCTAGATCTAAAATGTATGAGATACATAACTAGACTAGGAATAGAATTGTTCTATGTGTAGTCTAGTATAATCATAATTTTTATTTGATTAAATATAATTTTGAAATTTATTTATTTACTATTTTTTGATCTTATAAATATTATAATCAGATCATAAAATAGAAAATAAATTTAATTTAATTTGTTCATATGAGATATGATAGTTGCATGTTTAGACTAGTTGTAGAATAGTTCTACAAAATGGTCTAGATTAAAATTTATTTGATGTGATCAAATTTAAATTTAATTTTTTAGATGATTATAAGATAATTTATATTTAAAAATCATACATGATATGATGTATGCATAAACATGTTTTAATTAGATCAAATTTTTATATGAGATATATGCTTAGATCCAATTAGTTTTGTAGATTAATTATATTTTTGATTAAGACGTTTCCGTTGGCCGTCTGGTCATAAGAGTAAAGTAGGATTTAGAGACCCTCTCCTTCCATTTGATGGGGTGTTCCTATAATGTGTGGGGGTGCTGCGCATTCGTCCTTCATTAGAAATTAGAAACTTACTTTCTGTAAAACCGTAGATCCTGAAACCCTAGGATCTTATTTGCATGTTTTGTTTATGAATCCTAAATTTAATTAAGAATTAAGATTATGAAACATATTAGATCTAAAATTGAGAATTTTTAGATCTAAGACATGTTCATAAAATTGGGTTCGGGCTTGGGTAGCTTAATTAGGTCTAGCGGTTGATCAAACCGAATCAAGAGTTGGTTAGATGGGATCAACAATGCTTAAATTGACCAGCCTAATAGGATTAAGTCTGGGTCAAGATCGAGTCACGTGAGTGATCGATCAAGCTAAGACCTAATTAGGCTCAAGTGGTTAGAGTCTGGATTGTAGGCTAATCCAATTGGTTCTGGCTCAACAATTTGGTGTCTAAGGTAAGTTTGGCAGATACGACCGACTGATTTTTAATTAGGAGCTACTCGACTCGAATGCGTTCTTGTCGAGTTAATGGCATATCCCTTCCACCGGTCTCACTTACCTGACCATGTTTGTTGACTCAGTTCTGATCTGAGGTGGTCAATAATCCGAGCTAACCCATGCCACTAGGTTAGTCATAATGGTTATGACTATGTCAAGTCTAGTTTAATGAGACCTAAATCAAATCTTCCCTAAGAAAAGATTAAGTCTAAGGTCTTCCACCATTGTAGATGTGCGGGCCCTTCTTGGGGTTGATTGTTCTCGGCTGGTTATAGTGGCTCAGTTGCACCGAAAAGATGCAACCATGTCTATTAGGCATTGGATGCTACAGGGCTGGAGGATAGATTGGGCTCAATATTCTAGATACGGTGAGAGACTCAATTAGGAAATCCAATCTATGCAAATGGTGGGTCTGACTTAACTAAGGAGTGGATCAATATTTTGGACATGGGTGAGATTCATGAATTAGAGACCAAGTTTGGGTGCATTCATGATTAGAGAATCATTAAACAAGAGTTGTTCACTCATTGGCTAATCCATCACCAATAACTGTTAGGTGAGGTGATGAGTCAGTCGGAGGGGACCTGCACCATCCACTAGAAATTAGTAATCATGAAGATTTTCTCATCTCTATAGAGGGAGTGTAGGAATTCCAAAAAAATAGTGGAAGCTAATTTATTTAAAAATAAAATTTCTAAACAAATTGGTTAAGTCTTAATTATAATATCTAACTAGAAACTTTGACTCTCTATAGGAAAATGTCTGCATCCAATCCACTAGCACGAATCCTGGACACCCATAGACTGATCGGACCAAATTATAAGGATTGGCTTTGGAACTTTCAAAATTATTTTGGATTTTGAGAAGTTAACTCATGTATTGGACCAGACCCTCCCACCTTACTAGCTCGTCCATCCGTTGAGCAAAGAGCATCTCTAGATAAGTGGATACAGATGAAGATAACAAGGCCAGATATTACATGTTGGGCTCCATGTCTATTGAACTTAAGCACCAACATGAAGATATCAAGGACTACTCACCAAATGTTGTCTCACCTACAGGAGATGTTTGCTGAACAAAGTCGCACAGCCAAGTATCAAGTCACTAAACAATTATTCAAGACTAAGATGCATGATGGACAGTCAGTCCAAGATCATTGTCTGATGATGATCAAGGATTTGGAAGAGCTTGAGAAGCTCGGAGTGAGGTTGGACTTGGATCTATAGAATGATATAATTCTACAATCTTTGATTGATGCATATGGGTAGTTCATCATGAACTATCATATGCATAAACTTCAAAACACCTTGGCCAAACTTATGAACATGCTGGTTATCACTGAGCTTTCCATGAAAGGTTCTAAAGGCTCAGTACTTGCTATGGAACGGACTTCTTCTAAGAGAAAATCTTTTGGAAAGAAGAAGAAGTCTATAAAAAAGCAAAATGTGGAAGAAGAAAAGAAGAAAAAGGTAGAGCTGAAGAAGAAGACTGCTAACAAAGAAAGGTATTTCCATTACAACAATGATGGCCACTGAAAGTGGAACTTGTTAGATATGCGTGCCCTAGAAGCCAGAATTGGCTGACACTTGTAATACACTTCTAGGGGCAAAATTATAATTTTGATTATAAATAATAAAATGAGTTATTTTCTATCACATATGTGTATTTAGTGTCTATGATATATCCTTTGAGTTAATGTAATGATAATTCTTATTTTCAAGAGTTAAAAATTTAAGACAAGAATTTTCTTTATTAACTCATAAAATGCTCCTGACCGTAGGATCATCATGAGGATGGTGATTGATCCAAAAGGTTAGTATACAATTGCTTCTTTAAAGTAGATGAGTCTTGAGTCTATGGTGTAGAGATACCAGAGCAAGAGTATAGGTATCCATTAGAGAATGAGGGTACTGAGCGTGACCACCTCGAGTAGTCATAAGAAAGTCTACCTTCTCATCAATAACTGACTCGAAGCTGTAGTGGTGTGTCTGGTTCTTTGACCTGAGGTGCATCGGCAGTTTCCTTGAGGGTGTAATAGTTTGACTACACCAAGATTCGATTTCCTAGCCAATCGAAACCCTGAGGTGTATGTTGGCTATAGCATATTCATTATAGAAATTGGATTGCACCAAGATGGAATCTATCTACCTCGGTGGATGAGGAGCAGCCCTATGATGATCAAGAGAATCAAGTCCATAAGCCCATGGCCATGGCAGAGAGTGAAATAATAGAAAGAGTTTCTATTAAGGTTTTCACATCAGACTTGAATCGAATGATTAAATCATATGATAGAAATTAGGGTTTGATGAGTTCACCTTAACCCTAATCTGATCGGAGCTCAGGATAGAAAAACTTTATCACACAAGTAGCTGCACTGAGAGGTTCATCTTTAGTTTTGATGGGTTGCCACCATATACTGCTAGATGTCACTAGTGGATATTGGGAGCAATTAGAATGATTTAGATGATCAATCATTCTAGTTGTCAGAATCAAAAGAGTTCTGATCCATCGAAAGAAGTTTCGATAATATCGATGATGGAGATCACGACATATCCCATTACCATACAGCGCTGAACCTAACTGGGTCACATAAACAAGAGTTTGGATCTGAATATCATTAATTAGACTAATCCAGTTCAATTGATTTGAATTAGATTCAATTAAGTTCAAGAAAATCGTGCTAGCACACGATTGAACCTAACATTCTCCTTTTTCTATCATTAAAAGTTATCTCGACTGAGCTTAATAAGTTTATGCTCACTCAGATACTTTTACCTAGTCTGATTGGAGCTTGTCTAGATCAAAAAAGAATTTTCTTAATTTATGAGATAAATTTGAGACAATACCAGCCATTTTTCATCATCTGCTAATTCTTGTCCTTTGACTTTGGTCAAACATTGACTTTTGACCCTTGGACTTCTGCCCATGTGTCATGCACTTATTAGAGAGCAAACAAGGGCTTGTCCCCTCTCTAGAAATTGGAAGGAAAGGGGTGCATGCCTAGGATGATGTGCACCCATGGATAGGGATGCTTGGAGTCCCATACGGATGGGACTCCAGGTTGCTTCTTGGATTCAAACTAAGTGACCCTCACCTATGGACTTTGACCAGTCTTAGGCACCACCTTAGGATGAATCTGTGGATCACTCATCTGATTCGATTAGGTGATATCATCCCACCAATCAGATTTAGATCTAATTGAACGAAGCAACATGATTGGCCGGGGTGATGTGGCACTGCATGGCGCAGCAGGATCTATATAAAGACCTATCTGCACCCACTTTACATAGACTTCTCTCCTAGCTCATGCCCCAAGGCTGCTCCTCTCCCTTCTCCATGCCACCTTTCTGATCCTCTCTCTCCTCTCCATGCTCAAGGTAGTTGGGCTTCAGATTAGTGCGATCAGGCAAGAAAAGGCTGATGAAAAAGGAAGAAGGCAGCATTATTGTAGAGACGATGGGTGATCTTCAGAAGAAGTTTTAAAGATCCTCTAAATCAGATCCAAATTTGATTTTTGGAGAAAAGAAAGAGAAAGAGAAGATCTCTAGATCCAGCCTAAGTGGATACCAATAGAGGTCAGGCGCTTACGTGGCTAGATCCAGAACCTTAGGTAATCAGTAGATCATCAATGGGTAATTAGATTACCTAGAATCAAGGCAAAATTAATTTAGATTTAATTTAATTTAATTTTTTTATTTATTAGATCATAAAATTAGATCTAAAAAATGTTAGACCTGATTAGGATCTAAGAAAAAAATTTTGAAATACGCCTCTCGATCCAATCAGATCTGAACGAACTTTACCCCGAGAAATCAGGATTTTCCTTCAACTGGTATCAAAGCCAGGTTCTTATAAAATTTATTTAGATCTGATTTAATCTGATAAATTTATGATTTTAGATATCACATGAGATATGATTGGATCTCAAATTAAGAAATTAGAAAATTAAAATTAATTAATCTAGATCTAATATGTATGAGATATATAACTAGACTAGGAATAGAATTATTCTATGTGTAGTCTAGTACAATCATAATTTTTATTTAATTAAATATAATTTTTAGATCTATTTATTTACTATCTTCTAATTTTATAGATATTATAATTAGATCTAAAAATAAAAAATAAATTTAATTTAATTTGTTCATATGAGATATGATAGTTGCTTGTTTAGACTAGTTGTAGAATAGTTCTACAATAGGGTCTAGATTAAATTTTATTTGATAAGATCAAATTTAAATTTAATTTTTTAGATGATTATGAGATAATTTAGATCTAAAAAATATGCATGCATGATACATGAGATGTATGCAAAATATGTTTTAATTAGATCAATTTTCTTATATATGATATATGCTTAGATCTAATTAGTTTTTGTAAATTAGTTGTATTTCTTATTAAGGCGTTTCCCTTGACCGTCCGATCATAAGAACAAAGTAGAGCTTAAAGACCCTCTCCTCCCATTCGATGGGGTGTTCTTATAATGTGTAGGGGTGCTGCGCATTCGTCTTGAATCAAAAATTGAAAACTTACTTTCTGCAAAACTCTAGATCCCGAAACCCTAGGATTTTATATGCATGTTTTATTTTTGAACCCTAAACTTAATTAAGAATTAAGAATATGAAACATATTAGATATAAAATTGAGAATTTTTAGATCTAAAACATGTTCATAAAATTAGGTTCGGGCTTGGGTAGCTCAATTAGGTCTAGCAGTTGATCAAACCGAATCAGGAGTTGGTTAGATGGGATCAACAATGCTTATATTGACAAGCCTAATAGGATTAAGTCTGGGTCAAGATCGAGTCATATGAGTGATCGATCAAGCTAAGACCTAATTTGACTCAGTGGTTAAAGTCTAGATTATAGGCTAACCCGATTGGTTCTGGCTCAATAATTTGGTGTCTAAGGTAAGTTTGACAGATACGACCGACTAGTTTTTAATTGAAAGCTACTCGATTCGAATGTGTTCTTGTCGAGTGAATGGCATATCCCTTCCACCGATCTCACTTATCTAGCCATGTTTGTTACTCAGTTCTGATTTGAGGTGGTCAATAATTCGAGCTAACCCATGCCACTAGGTTAGTCATAATGGTTATGACTATGTCAAATCTAGTTTAATGAGACCTAAATCAAATCTTCCTAAGAAAAGATTAAGTCTAAGATCTTCCACTATTATAGATATGCGGGCCCTTCTTGGGGTTGATTATTTTCGACTGGTTACAGTGGCTTAATTGTATCGAAAAGATGCAACCATATCGATTAGGCATTGGATGCTACAAGCTGGAAGATGGATTAGGCTCAATATTCTAGATATGGTGAGAGACTCAATTAGAAATCTAATCTGTGTAAATGGTGGGTCTGACTTAACTAAGAAGTAGATCAAATTATTCACTCATTGGCTAATCCATCACCAATAACTGTTAGGTGAGGTGATGAGTCAGTCGGTGGGACTGCACCACCCATTAGAAATCAGTATTCATGGAGATTTTTGCATCTCTACAGAGGGAGTGTAGGGATCCAAAAAAATAGTGGGAGCTAATTTGTTTAAAAATAAAATTTTTAAATAAATTGATTAAGTCTTAATTACAGTATCTAACTACAAACATTGAGTCTCTACAAGAAAATGTCTGCATCCAATTCACTAACATGAATCCTGGACACCCATAGACTGACCGAACCAAATTACAAGGATTGGCTTCAGAACTTCAAAATCATTTTGGGTTCTGAGAAGTTAACTCTTGTATTAGACCAGGACCCTCCCACCTTATCAAGTCATCCACCCATTGAGCAGAGAACATCTCTGGATAAGTGGACAGATGATGATAACAAAGCCAGATACTACATGTTGGACTTAATGTCTGATGAACTTCAGTGCCAACATGAAGATATCAGCATTGCTCAATAAATATTGGCTCACCTATAGGAGATGTTTGGTGAACAGAGTCACGCAGCCAAGTATCAAGTCACTAAATGACTGTTCAAGACTAAGATGCATGATAGGCAGTCAGTCCAAGATCATTGTTTGATGATGATCAAGGATATGAAAGAGCTTGAGAAGCTTGGAGTGTGGTTGGACTTGGATTTACAAAGTGATATAATTCTGCAATCCTTGACTAATGCATATGGATAGTTCATGATGAACTACCATATGCAAAAACTTCAAAATTTCTTGGCCGAACTTACGACCATGCTGGCTACCGCTAAGCTTTCCATGAAAGATTCTAAAGGCTCAGTACTTGCTATGGAACGGACTTCTTCCAAGAGAAAGTCTTTTGGAGAGAGAAGAAGTCTGTGAAAAAGCAGAAGGTGGAAGAAGGAAAGAAGAAAAAGATAGAGCTGAAGAAGAAGGCCGCTGACAAAGAAAAGTATTTTCATTGCAACAATGACAGCCACTAGAAGTGAAATTGCCCTACTTACCTCGCCACCCTAAAGAAGGAGGCAGGTCCTTCTGGAGGTATGCTCGTTATTGAGTCTAATCTTACGGTTTCTTCTGCATCCAGTTGGGTGCTTGACACTGGTCTAGTGCTCACTTGTGCACTTCTATGCAGGATCTTGAGGATAGCAGGAGGCTAAGGGATGGTGAGATGATCCTGCACGTCAAAAATGGTGCAAGAGTTGCTGTCGAGGCCGTGGGAATATACCCTCTTCGACTACCATCTGGTTTAAACATAGTATTAAAAGACTATTATTATGTACCTACAACAAGTATGAATTTGATTTTTGTTTCTTGCCTTACATTAGAAGGCTATATAATTATTTTTCTTAAGGACCATTGTAATATTCTTTATGAAAGAAATAAAATTGCAAGTGGTTTCCTTATTAACGGTCTTTATCAGTTACATGTTGATGTATCTATTTTTAATTTCGAGCAAAATGTGAATGCCATAAAATTAAAACGTCCTAGGGATGGTCCTAATGATAGGTATCTATGGCACTTAAGATTAGGTCATATAGCAGAAGATAGGGTTAACAAATTAGAGAAAACTGGGCTATTGAGTCCATTGACTTCTGAGTCATATCCAATTTGTGAATCCTGTCTTCATGGCAAAATGACTAAGCTTTCTTTTGTAGGACATGGGGAAAGGGCCATGGATCTTCTTGCCCTAGTACATACTGATGTGTGCGGCCCATTTGATGTGCCGGCTAGAGGCAACTTAGTCTACTTCATAATCTTTACCGATGATTTATCTAGGTATGGGTATGTGTATCTTATGAGACATAAGTCTGAAGCCTTTGAAAAGTTCAAAGAATTCAGACATGAAGTAGAAAAGCAAACTGAAAAACCCATTAAGGTTCTTCGATCAGATCGAGGAGGTGAATACCTTAGTCGAAAATTTCTGGACTATCTCAAGAAAAATGGCATAGTCTCTCAATGGACTCCATCAGGAACACCTCAACTCAATGGGATTTCAGAATGGAGGAACCGGATCCTATTAGATATGGTCCGATCCATGATGAGCTTCACAGACCTTCCTGATTTTCGGTTTGTTAACTGCAATATACTTACTGAATAGGGTTCCTTCTAAAACCATTCCTACCACACCGTATGAGATATGGCATGGTAAGAAACCAAGTCTGAGTCATCTCAGAATTTGGGGTTGTCCGGCTCATGTCAAAAGACAACAAGCGGACAAGTTAGACTTTAGGTCCTTTAGAGCTCGATTCATAGGATATCCTAAAGAGTCATTAGGATATTATTTCTACATTCTAGAAGATCACAATGTGATTATGAGTCGACATGCCATCTTTCTTGAAAAATAGTTTATTCAAGATAGCGGCATTGGAAAGCAGATCAAGCTCGAAGAGAAAGTCTCACAAGAGCAACGAGCTAAGGACCAAATGGAACCAAATCAGGTTAAGCCAATCCATACACTACCTCCTCCACCTCGTAGATCGAAAAGGATTTTCCATCCCCTTGAGAGGTACTTAGGTACTATTTCAGAGGATGTAGAGAAAATGTTCCTCATAGGTAATGGGGTTCATGGTGATGATCCCAAAACCTATAATGAGGCGATATCAGATATCGACTCCGAGAAATGGTTAGAGGCAATGAAGTCAGAAATTGACTCGATGCACTCAAACCAAGTCTGGACCTTGGTAGATCCACCAGAAGGTATAGTACCTATTGGGTGTAAATGGATCTACAAGAGAAAGATTGGTGCAGATGGAAATGTGGAGACATTCAAGGCTAGATTAGTGGCAAAAGGTTATAGTCAATGCGAAGGCATTGACTATCAGGATACCTTTTCGTAGTAGCTATGCTAAAATCCATCCGCACATTGCTTGCTGTTGCAGCCTATTTCGATTATGAAATATGGCAAATGGATGTGAAAATGGCATTCTTAAATGGATATCTTGAGGAAGATATCTATATGGAACAGCCGCTAGGTTTCACATCCAGTGATGATGATCACAAGGTATGCAAGCTGCAAAGGTCCATATATGGACTTAAGCAAGCATCTCGGAGCTGGAATACTCATTTTAATGATGTGATCAAAATATTTGGTTTCATCAAAAATGAGGAGCCATGTGTCTTCAAAAAGGTCAGTGGGAGCGCTGTTGTCTTCCTCGTATTGTACGTGGATGACATCCTCCTTATTGGGAATGATATTCCCATGTTGACCATAGTTAAAATATGGTTATCTAAAGAATTCTCCATGAAAGACCTAGGAGAAGCATCCTTTATTCTAGGAATTAAGGTCTATAGAGATAGACCGAATAGGATGCTAGGACTTTCACAGAAGATGTACATAGAGGAAGTGCTAAAGAGGTTTAGCATGGAAAACTCTAAGAGGGGTTTAGTACCCTTCAGACATGGCATTCATCTTTCCAAGAAGATGTGCCCTAGCACACCTGAGGAAATAGAACGCATGAGCAAGATCCCTTATGCTTCAGCAATAGGGAGCCTCATGTATGCCATGTTATGTACACGACCTGATATAGCCCATGCTGTGAGTGTCACGAGCAGATATCAGTCGAATCCAGGTGAAGAACACTGGACTTCTGTGAAATGTATCCTTAAGTACTTAAGAAGAACTAAGGATATGTTGTTGGTCTTTGGTAATGGAGAACTCCAAGTCCAGGGGTATACAGACTCGGATTTTATGTCCGATGTAGATGATCGAAAGTCGACATCTGGAAGTCTATTTGTGTGCAATGGTGGAGCTGTCAGTTGGAAAAGTTTCAAGCAGACAGTGATAGCAGATTCCACCATGGAAGCAGAATACATCGCTGCATCAGAAGCTACAAAGGAGGCATTCTGGTATAAGAAGTTTGCCATAGAGATCGGAGTGATGCCATCAGATGCCATTCCTCTATACTGCGACAATAATGGTGCCATAGCCCTTGCTAAGGAGCCGAGGTCTCACCAAGAAAATCCAAGCACATCGAGCGGCGATACCACCTCATCCTGCGATTACCTCGAGAAGGGTTACGTCGAGGTCAAGAGAGTCGACTCCGCAGACAATGCGTGCAGACCCACTTACAAAGCCATTGGGCCAGCAGAAGATCGAAGCCCACCTTGAGAAGATGGGACTTAGATTTGTAGCCAATTGGCTTTAGGTCAAGTGGGAGTTTGTTAGATATGTGTGCCCTAGAAGCCAGAATTGGCTGACACTTGTAATACACTTCTAAGGGCAAAATTATAATTTTGACTATAAATAATAAAATAGGTTATTTTCTATCACATATAGTATATTTAGTGTCTGTGATACATCCCTTGAGTTAATGGTAATGATAATTCATATTTTCAAGAGTTGAAAATTTAAGACATGAATTTTCATTATTAACTCATAAAATGCTCCTGACCGTAGGATCATCATGAGGATGGTGATTGATCCAAAAGGTTAGTGTACAATCGCTTCTTTATAGTAGATGAGTCTTAAGTCTATGGTGTAGAGACACCGAAGTGAGAGTATAGGTACTCATTAGAGAATGAGGGCACTGAGCGTGACCACCTCGAGTAGTCATAAGGAAGTCTACCTTCTCATCGATGACTGACTCGAAGCTGCAGTGGTGTGTCTGGTTCTTTGACCTGAGGTGCATCGGCAGTTCACCTTGAGGGTGTTATAGTTTGACTACACCATGACTCGGTCTCCTAGCCATTCGAAATCCTGAGGTGTATGTTGGCTATAGCATGTTCATTATAGGAATTGGATTGCACCAAGATGGAATCTATCTACCTCGGTGGATGAGGAGCAGCCCTATGATGATCATGAGAATCAAGTCCATAAGCCCATGGCCATGGTAGAGAGTGAAATAATAGAAAGAGTTTCTATTAAGATTTTCACATCAGACTTGAATCAAATGATTAAATCATATGATAAAAATTAGGGTTTGATGAGTTCATCTTAACCCTTATCTGATTGGAGCTCAAGATAGAAGAACTTAATCATACAAGTAGCTGCACCGAGAGGTTCACTTTTAATTTTGATGGGTTGCCACCATATACTGCTTGGTGTCACTGATGAATTTTGGGAGCAACTAGAATAATTTAGATGATCAATCATTCTAGTTGTCTGAATCAGAAGAGTTCTGATCCATCGAAAGGAGTTTCGATAATATCGATGATAGGAACCAAGACATATCCCATTACCATACAGAACTGAACCTAACTAGGTCACACAAACAAGGGTTTGGATATGGATATCATCAATTGGACTAATCTAGTTTAATTGATTTGAATTAGATTCAATTATGTTCAAGAAAATCATGCTAGCACATGATTGAGCCTAACATTCTCCTTTTTCTATCATTAAAAGTTGTCTCAACTGAGCCAAATATATTTGTGCTCACTCAGGTACATTTACCTAGTCTGACTGGAGCTTGTCTAGGTCAGAAAAGGATTATCTTAATTTATGAGATAAATTTGAGATAACATCTGCCATTTTTCATCACCTGCTAATTCTTGTTCTTTGACTTTGGTCAAAAATTGACCATTGACCCTTGGACATCTACCCATGTGTCATGCACCCATAGGACCAAGTCCACCTACCATTTGGCAAGTAGATGGAGGGCGCACGCCTAGGATGAATCTGTGCGGCTCTCATTTGATTAGATCCGGTGATGTCATCCAACCAATTAGATTTAGATCTGATTGAAGTAATGCGATTGGCTGGGATGATGCAGCACTGCATGGCGCAGTAGGGTCTATAAATAAACCTTATCTGCACCCAACTTTTTGGAGAGTTTCTCTTAGCCCATGCCCCAAGGCTGCCTCTCTCCCTCCTCCATGCCATCTTCTGATCATATCTCTCCTCTCCACGCCCAAGAATGTTGGGCCTTTAGTTTGGTGCAATCTAGGTAAGAAAAGTCTGACGAGAAAAGAAGAAGGCAATACTACTGCAAAGATGACTGCTGATCTTCAGAAGAAGTTTTGAAGATCCTCCAAATCAGATCCAGATCTAATTTTTGGAGAAAAAAAAGAGAAGGAGAAGATCTCCAGATCCAGTCTGAGTGGATATCAGTAGAGGTCAGGCGCTTGCGTGGCTAGATCCAGAACCTCAGGCAATCAACAGAATCATCAACGGATAATCGGATTACCCATATCAATGTAAAACTAATTTAGATTTAATTTAATTTAATTTTTTTATTTATCAGATCATAAAATTAAATCTGAAAAATATCAGATCTGATATGGATCTAAGAGAAATTTTTTGAAATATACCTCTTGATCCAATTAGATTTAAACGAACCTAATCCAAAAAATCATGATTTCCCCTTCACTGACATCTCTGACTTCTTTTTCCCTCTCTTTCACTCATTTTTTTTTTAGGGATGGTCTTGTGGACCTCGACTTTGCAATGAACCTCGACATCAATAAAGGAATGCCTTCTTTAGTCATTTTTTTCATTCTACTTGGATTAATTTGATATCTATTGGTTTCTCTATTTTCTCCACATTGCTTTATATTGAAATGGTTGTTGAAGATTGGTTTTCCTCCCATCTTTTCATAACCGAAGATCTTTATCTACGCCTGATCAAGGTTATCTTTCCATTTCTAGATTAGTTGATTTTTCTTGGTCCCTTTGTCAAGATGAGGTCCTCCCCTACTCTTGACGAGGTTGGCCTTTACTTTGCCCCCCCCAATCAGGACAAGGTCCTCCTCCTATTCCTAATGGGGTAGGTTTCTACTTTTGCCAAGGTAGAGTTTTCCTCGCATCTTGGTTAACTAGAGATCTTTATTTGCATTGGGACGAGATTCTCCTCCTATCCCCATCGATGCGGAGGAGCTCGATAGGGCTACTGATAGGGGCCTCTCCCTTCTTTCGATTTTAAATAACCAAAGTTCTTTATCTTGCTCGAGTTAGGATGAGGTTCTTCTTCTATTCCTAACAGAGATATAGGAGCATATAAGGGCCATTCGAAGGGCCTCTTCCCTCATCTCATCTTAGATTAATGAGATTTTTGCTTTGCTCAAATTAGGATAAAGTTCTCCTCTTATTCCTAATTGGACTGTAGTGGTGCATAAGGGCCATTGAAAGGGCCTCTTTTCTCATCTTATCTTAGATTAACAAGATCTTCGCTTTGCTCAAGTTAGGATGAGGTTCTCCTCTTATTCCTAATAGGACTGTATGGGTGCATAAGGACCATTAAAAGGGCCTCTTTCCTCATATTATCTTAGATTAACGAGGTTTTTGCTTTGCTCAAGTTAGGATGAGGTTCTCCTCCTATTCCTAACAAGGCTGTAAGGATGCATAAGGTCCATTGGAAGGGCCTCTTCTCTCATCCCATCTTAGATTAACGAGGTCTTTGCTTTGCTCAAGTTAGGTCGAGGTTCTCCTCCTGTTCCTAACAGGACTGTAGGAGTACATAAGGGCTGTTGAAAGAGCCTCTCTCCTCATCTCGTCTTAGATTAACAAGATCTTTGCTTTGCTCAAGTTAGGATGAGGTTCTCCTTCTATTCCTATCAGGACTGTAGGGGTGCATAAGGACCGTTAGAAGGGCCTCTCTCCTTATCTCATCTTAGATTAATAAGGTCTTCGCTTTGCTCTCAAATGAAGTTTGGTTGAGTTATTTTCTATTATTATACAATTTTGCACCAAGAGATAGAGATATTGGAAAGGAAAAATTTTATTAAAGTATGATTACTGATAATACATTTGCAAATTCTCCAAATTCAAGGGTCATGGGAGTGTCGCCCCTCTGAGCTCTTTCAAATAATAAGTTTCAGGCCAGACGACCCTTCGACTTTATATGGGCCTTCCCAATTCGGTAAGAGCTTTTCTTGATTCTGAGGTTGTGAAATAGCTGCTCGCAGAAGTACTAAGTCTTCCACTTTGAATATTTTGCCTCTGACTTTTGAGTTGTAGTAGTGAGCTACTTTCTGTTTGTAGGCTGGCATCCGAACCCGAGCCTCTTTCCTTCTTTCTTCAAACAAGTCAAGGTTAGCCCTCAGATCTTGTGAGTTATGCTGCTCATTAAGTGCCACAACTCGTGCTAAAGAAAGTTTGAGTTCTGTTGGGATGACTGCCTTTATTTCGAAGGTCAAGGTGAATAGAGTCTCGCTAGTTGGCAATCTATAGATAGTTCAATATGCCCAGAGTACATGATAGAGCTTATCTGCCCAAGTCCCCTTCACTTTCTCAAGTCTTGCCTTGATACCTTGAAGCAAGGTTTTGTTGGTTACCTCGGCCTCACCGTTTGCCTATGGATGAGCCACCGATGTAAAATTATGAGAAATATTCAAGTCCTCACAAAACTCGATGAATTTTATTCTAGCAAACTATCATCCATTATTCGTTATGAGAGTGCGAGGTAGGCCGAATCTATAAATAATCGACTTCCAAACAAAGTCCTACACTTTGGCTTCAGTAATCTTTGCTAGGGGTTCGGCTTTGATCCACTTTATGAAGTAGTTAATTACCACCAAGAGAAACTTTCTCTATTCGGATGCCATGAGAAAGGGCTCGAGTATGTCCATCCCCCACTGTGCGAATGGCCACGGGACGCTCAGGGGTGTAAGCTTAGATGTCGGTTGTCTTTGAATATTTGCATTTCTTTGGCATCATTCACACTTCCTGACATACTCTATAGAATCATCGTATATTATTGACTATAGTAACCCTACCGAAGTATCTTATAAGATAAGGACTGAGCCCCCAAAAGACTACCGTAGATTTCTTCATGCAGTTCCCATAATGCAAAATCAGTTTCAGAGGGTCGGAGGCATTTTAAGAGTGGTAATGAACACGATCTTTTGTATAACTTGCCTTCATAGAGAACATATCGGGAGGCCTGATTCCATAATTTTTAAGCTTCTTTTGGATCAGAAGGTAGAACTCCATCTTTGAGATAAGTGAGTAGTGGATCAATCCAACTCGGTTCATGCTCAACCTGCATCACAGATTGTGGTTCTTCCAAACTCAAGCATTTTAGAACTTCAAAGAAGACTCTCTTAGGCAGTTCGTCTGGAGCTAGTGTGGCCAATTTAGAGAGAAGGCCAGCCCTAGCATCAGTTTCAGAGGGTCGGAGGCATTTTAAGAGTGGTAATGAACACGATCTTTTGTATAACTTGCCTTCATAGAGAACATATCGGGAGGCCTGATTCCATAATTTTTAAGCTTCTTTTGGATCAGAAGGTAGAACTCCATCTTTGAGATAAGTGAGTAGTGGATCAATCCAACTCGGTTCATGCTCAACCTGCATCACAGATTGTGGTTCTTCCAAACTCAAGCATTTTAGAACTTCAAAGAAGACTCTCTTAGGCAGTTCGTCTGGAGCTAGTGTGGCCAATTTAGAGAGAAGGCCAGCCCTAGCATTTTCTATTCTTGGAATCTACTGAATGCTGAAGCTGCTAAAGGCCGAAGTTAAGTTCTTTACTTTCTCAAGATATTTTATCATGCTTTCTTCTCGAGCTTCGTAATTATCACTAAATTATTCGACCACTAGTTGAAAATCATTGTAAGCTTGTAGTTGGTCCACTTTTAACTCTTTGGCTATTCTTAATTCTGCTATTAGAGCTTCATATTTGACTCCATTATTAGTTACCGAAAACTTAAAGCACAACACGTATTCGGCAATGACTCCTTTCGGGTTTACCAAGATCAATCCGGCGCTTGTGTCTGAAGTATTGGATGAGCCATCCACATACAAGGTCCAAAAGCTTTTAGGAAGATTGGCACTTTCTTCATTGGAGCTCGACTGTAGCCATGGAATGCTGACTTCATTCTGTTTAAGTTGGGCCTCATTCAAGATAGTGTATTCTACTACAAAATCTGCTAGTATTTGAGCTTTGATCAATGATCGAGGTTGAAAGTTGGTATCAAATTTTATAAGTTTAATTATCCATTTCGTGATTCTTTCGAAGAAATCTACTCGATGAAGAACTATCTTGATTGGTGGATCAATGAAGAAGGTTATGGTGTACCCTTGGAAGTAAGGTTGGAGTTTTTGGGCTGCAATTAGTAGAGCATAAGTTAGTTTTTCTAGCTTAGTATACCTGCTCTTGGCATCCCTCAAGACTCGACTTATCTAGTAGATCGTGAAGGGAAATCCTGATTTCCCGGTCCAGGTTCGTCCAGATCTGATTAGATCAAGAGATATATTTCAAAAATTTTCTCTTGACCTTAATCAGATCTTGATATATTTTAGATCTGATTCTTATTATTTTAATAAATAAAATAAAAGAAGATAAATTAAATCAAATTCAATTTACCTGATTTGGGTAATCCTATTACCCTGTAGATGATCCTGATTGCAGCGGAAGGTTCTGGATCTTAGCCACGCAAGTGCCTGGCCTCTACCGGTATCCACTCGGGTTGGATCTGGAGAACCTCTTCTTCTCTATCACACCTCCAAAAATCAGATCTGGATCTGATCTGGAGGATCTTCAAAACTCTTTTGAAGATCTGCAGTCGTCCTTTTGCAGCAGCGCAGCCTTCTTGCTTTTGATCGCCTTTCCTTGATCTGAATCGCACCAAACTAAGTCCAAAACACTTTTGGACGTGGAGAGCAAGGGGAGAAGAGAGTATGGCGTGGAGAAGGAGGGGAGAGGCAGCCTTGGATGTGGGAAATCTCTTTCAATAAGACTTTTTTTGATTAGGGTTGGGCGCAGGGTCTTATTTATAGACTAAGCGTGATCCAACTCTTCTTCCTCTCAACCAATCACAACCCTTTGTGAAATCAGATCTAAATCTGATTGGTTGAAATAGAGACCCCTGGATTCCTCCTTAGAGGGCGCCTAAGACCAGTCAAACTGGATTCTTAGTAGAACTCTGATTGGAATCCTAAAGGGAGGTGGAGTCCTTGTCCAACAAGGACTCCTAGGCGCCTCCTACTTGGGCTCACGCCACCCTTGGCGTGCGCCCTTCTCCTTGCCAGGTTCTGGCAGGGGGACAAGCCCCCACCAGCTCTCCAATAGGTGCATGACATGTGGTCAAAAGTCAAAGTGTCAATGGTCAACGTTTGACCAGTCAAAGGTAGACTTTTGACCAAAGTCAAAGAACAAGAAATGGCAGGTGACCAAAAATGGCAGGTAATGTCTTACAAAATAAGACAACCTTTTCTGACTTGGACAACCTCCAGTCAGACCATAGTGAAGGCCTCTGATTGAGCACAAACTCCTTTGGCTCAGTCAGGACAACTTATTTATGATAGTAAAAGAAGAACGTTAGGTTCAATCGAGTGCTAGCACGATTTTCCTTGAACCTAATTGAATCTCATTCAGATCAATTGAACTGGATCAGTTCAATTGATGATCACCAGATTCAAACCCTTGTTTGTGTGACCCAGTTAGGTTCAGTTCTGTATGGTAATGGGATATGTCATGATCTCTATCATCGACATCATCGAAACTCCTTTCGATGGATCAGAACTCTTCTGATTCGAACAGCTAGAATGATCGATCATCTAAATCATTCTAATTGCTCCCAAAATCCACCAGTGACACCTAGCAGTATATGGTGGCAACCCATCAGAGCTGAATGCGAACCTCTTGGTGCAGCTACCTGTGTGATTAAGTTCTTCTATCTTGAGCCCCGATCAGATTAGGGTTAAGGTGAACTCGTCAAACCCTAGTCTCTGTCATATGATGTAATCATTCGATTCGAGTCCAATGTGAAAATCTAAATAGAAACTCTTTCTATTATTTCACTCTACCATGGCCATGGATTTCTGGACTTGATTCTCATGATCATCATAGGGCTGCTCCTCTACCACCGAGGTAGATAGATTCCATCTTGATGCAATCCAGTTCCTACAATGAACATGCTATAGCCAACATACACCTCAGGGTTCCATATGGCTAGGAGACCGAGTAATGGTGTAGTCAAACTATAACACCCTCAAGGTGAACTGCCGATGCATCTCAGGTCAAAGAACCAGACACACTACTGCAGCATCGAGTCAGTCATTGACGAGAAGGTAGACTTCCCTAATGACTACTCGAGGTGGTCACGCTCAGTGCCCTCGTTCTCTAACGAGTACCTGTACTCTCGCTCCGGTGTCTCCACACCGTAGACTCAAGACTCATCTACTAAAGAGAAGCGATTGTACACCAACCTTCCGGATCAATCACCATCCTCGTGATGATCCTATGGTCGGGAGCATTTTATGAGTTAATAATGATTATTCATGTCTTAAATTTTCAACTCTTGAAAATATGAATTATCATTACCATTAACTCAAAGGATGTATCACAGACACTAAATACACATATGTGATAGAAAATAACCCATTTTATTGATTATAGTCAAAATTATAATTTTGCCCCTAGAAGTGTATTACAAGTGTCAGCCAATTCTGGCTTCTAGGGCACATATATCTAACAATCTCCCACTTGTCCTAAAGCCAATTGGCTACAAGTCTAAGTCCCATCTTCTCAAGGTGGGCTTCGATCTTCTGCTGGCCCAACGGCTTTGTAAGTGGGTCTGCCACATTATCTGCGGAGTTGACTCTCTTGACCTCGACGTAACCCTTCTCGAGGTAATCGCGGATGAGGTGGTATCGCCGCTCAATGTGCTTGGATTTCTGGTGAGACCTCGGCTCCTTAGCAAGGGCTATGGCGCCATTGTTGTCGCAGTATAGAGGAATGGCATCTGATGGCATTACTCCAATTTCTGCAGCAAACTTCTTGTACCAGAATGCTTCCTTCGCAGCCTCTGATGCAGCGATATATTCTGCTTCCATGGTGGAATCTGCTATCACAGTTTGCTTGGAACTCTTCCAGCTGACAGCACCACCATTGCACACAAACAGACTCCCAGATGTCGACTTTCGATCATCTATATCGGACATGAAATCCGAGTCTGTGTATCCCTGGACTTGGAGTTCTCCATTACCAAAGACCAACATCATATCCTTAGTTCTTCTCAAGTACTTAAGGATACATTTCACAGAAGTCCAGTGTTCTTCACCTGGATTTGACTGATATCTGCTTGTGACACTCACAGCATGGGCTATATCAGGTCGTGTACATAGCATGGCATACATGAGGCTCCCTATTGCAGAAGCATAAGGGATCTTGCTCATGCGTTCTATTTCCTCAGTGTGCTAGGGCACATCTTCTTGGAAAGATGAATACCATGTCTGAAGGGTATTAATCCCCTCTTAGAGTTTTCCATACTAAACCTCTTTAGTACTTCCTCTATGTACATCTTCTGTGAAAGTCCTAGCATCCTATTCGGTCTATCCCTATAGACCTTAATTCCTAGAATAAAGGATGCTTCACCTAGGTCTTTCATGGAGAATTCCTTGGACAACCATAATTTTGACTGATGTCAACATGGGAATATCATTCCCAATAAGGAGGATGTCATCCACGTACAATACGAGGAAGACAACAGCGCTCCCACTGACCTTTTTGAAAACACATGGTTCCTCTTCATTTTTGATGAAACCAAACTTTTTGATCACATCATTGAAATGAGTGTTCCAGCTCCGAGATGCTTGCTTAAGTCCATATATGGACCTTTGCAGCTTGCAAACCTTGTGATCAGTATCACTGGATGTGAAACCTAGCGGCTGTTCCATATAGATATCTTCCTCAAGATATCCATTTAAGAATGCCGTTTTCACGTCCATTTGCCATATTTCATAATCGAAATAGGCTGCAACGGCAAGCAATGTGCGGATGGATTTTAGCATAGCCACTGGGGAAAAGGTATCCTGATAGTCAATGCCTTCGCGTTGACTATAACCTTTTGCCACTAGTCTAGCCTTGAATGTCTCCACATTCCCATCTGCACCAATCTTTCTCTTGAAGATCCATTTACACCCAATAGGTACTATACCTTCTGGTGGATCTACCAAGGTCCAGACTTGGTTTGAGTGCATCGAGTCAATTTCTGACTGCATTGCCTCTAGCCATTTCTCGGAGTCGATATCTGATATCGCCTCGTTGTAGGTTTTGGGATCATCACCATGAGCACCATTACCTATGAGGAACATTTTCCTCTACTTCCTCTGAAATAATACCTAAGTATCTTTCAGGGGGACGGAAAACTCTTTCCGATCTACGAGGTGGAGGAGGTAGTGTTCTTATTGGCTCAACCTGATTTGGTTCCAATTGGTCCTTAGCTCGTTGTACTTGTGAGACTTTCTCATCAAGCTTAATCTGCTTTCCAATGCCGCTATCTTGAATAAACTATTTTTCAAGAAAGATGGCATGTCGACTCACAATCACATTGTGGTCTTCTGGAATGTAGAAATAGTATCCTAATGACTCTTTAGGATATCCTATGAATCGAGCTCTAAAGGACCTAAACTCTAACTTGTCCGCTTGTTGTCTTTTGACATGAGCCGGACAACCCCAAATTCTGAGATGACTCAGACTTGGTTTCTTACCGTGCCATATCTCATACGGTGTGGTAGGAACGGTTTTAGAGGGAACCCTATTCAGTAGATAAATTGAAGTTAACAATGAATGTCCCCAAAGAAAATCAGGGAGGTCTGTGAAGCTCATCATGGATCGAACCATATCCAATAGAGTCCGATTTCTCCATTCTGAAACCCCGTTGAGTTGAGGTGTTCCTGGTGGAGTCCATTGAGAGACTATGCCATTTTCCTTAAGATAGTCTAGGAATTCCGGCTAAGGTATTCACCTCCTCGATCTGATCGAAGAACCTTAATGGGTTTTTCAGTTTGTTTTTCTACTTCATGTCTGAATTCTTTGAACTTTTCAAAAGCTTCAGACTTGTGTCTCATAAGATACACATACCCATACCTAGACAGATCATCGGTAAAGGTAATGAAGTAGACAAAATTGCCTCTAGCCGGCACATCAAATGGGCCGCACACATCAGTATGTACTAGGGCAAGGAGATCTGTGGCCCTCTCCCCATGTCCAACAAAAGGGAGTTTAGTCATTTTGCCTTGAAGACAAGATTCACAAGTTGGATATGACTCAAAAGTCAATGGACTCAATAGCCCATTTTTCTCCAATTTGTTGATCCTATCTTCTGCTATATGACCTAATCTCAGGTGCCATAGATATCTATCATTTGGACTATCCCTAGGTCGTTTGGCATTCACGTTTTGCTCGATAGTTAGAAACAGGTACATCAATATGTAGCTGATAAAGACCATTAATAAGGAAACCATTTGCAATTTTATTTCTTTCATAAAGAATGTTACAATGGTCCTTAAAGAAGGTAATCACATAAGCCTTCTTGTGCTAAGCATGAAACAGAAATCAAATTCCTGCTAGCTGCAGGCACATAATAACAGTCTTTCAAAACTAAGTCTAAACCAGATGGTAATCGAAGAGGGTATGTTCCCATGGCTACTGCAGCAACTCTTGCTCCATTACCGATGCGTAGGATCATGTCTCCATCCCTCAGCCTCCTGCTATCCTCAAGACCCTGCATAGAAGTGCACAGATGAGCACTAGAACCAGAGTCAAGCACCCAACTGGATGCAGAAGAAACCGTAAGGTTAGACTCAATAACGAGCATACCTCCAGAAGGACCTTCCTTCTTATTCTTTCAGGGTGGCCAGGTAAGTAGGGCAGTTCCGCTTCCAATGGCCATCGCTGTTGCAATGGAAAACACTTTCCTTTGCCATCGACCTTCTTCTTCGGTTCTGCCTTCTTCTTCTTTGATCCTTCTACCTTTTGCTTTTTCACAGACTTCTTTTTCTTTCCATAAGACTTTCTTTTGGAAGAAGTCCGTTCCATAGCAAGAACTGAGCCTTTAGAACCTTTCATAGAAAGCTCAGCGGTAACCAGCATATTCATCAACTCGGCCAAGGAATTTTTGAAGTTTATGCATGTGGTAATTCATGATGAATTGCCCATATGCATCAGTCAAGGATTGCAGAATAATATCATTCTGCAAGTCCAAGTCTAACTTCACACCGAGCTTCTCAAGCTCTTCCATGTCCTTGATCATTGTCAGACAGTGATCTTGGACTGACTGCCCATCACGCATCTTAGCCTTAAAAAGTCGTTTCGTGACTTGATATTTGGCTGTGCGACTCTGTTCACCAAACATCTCCTGCAGGTGAGCCAACATTTGGCGAGCAGTCCCGATATCTTCATGTTGGCACTGGAGCTCATCAGACATCGAGCCCAACATGTAGTATCTGGCCTTATTGTCTTCGTCAATCCATTTTTCCAGAGACGCTCTCTGTTCAGTGGATGGACGAGCTGGTAAGGTGGGAGGGTCCTGGTCCAAAACATGTGTTAACTTCTCTGAACCCAAAACAATTTTGTAGTTCCTGAGCCAATCTTTATAATTGGGTCCAGTCAGTCTATGTGTGTCTAGGATACGTGCCAGTGGGTTGGACGCAGATATTTTTCTGTAGAGAGTCAAAGATTCTAGTTAGATACTGTAATTTTGACTTGACCAATTTGTTTAGGGATTTTATTTTTAAACAAATTAGCTCCCACTATTTTCTCGGATCCCTACACTCCCTCTGTAGAGATGCAAAAATCTTCATGCGATTAATGATTTCTAGTGGGTGGTGCGGTCTCACCAACTGACTCATCACCTCACCTAACAGTTATTGGTGATGGGTTAGCCAATGAGTGAACAACTCTTGTTCAATGATTCTCTAATCATGGTGCACCCAAACTTGGTCTCTAATTCATGAATCTCACCGTATCCGGAATATTGATCCACTCCTTAGTTAAGTCAGACCCACCATTTGCATAGACTGGGTTCCTAATTGGGTCTCTCACCGTATCCGGAATATTGAGCCCAACTCATCCTCCAGCCCATAGCATCCAATGCCTAATAGACATGGTTGCATCTTCCCGGTGCAACTGAGCCACTGTATCCAGTCGAGAACAATCAACCCCGAGAAGGGCCCGCACGTCTACAATGGTGGAAGACCTCAGACTTAATCTTTTCTTAGGGAGAATTGATTCAGGTCTCATTAAACTAGACTTGGCTTAGTCATAACAATTATGACTAACCTAGTGGCATGGGTTAGCTCGGATTATTGACCACCTCAGATCAGAACTGTGTCAACAGATATGGCCAGGTAAGTGAGACCGGTGGAAGGAATATGCCGTTAACTCGCACAAGAATGCATTCAGGTCGAGTAGCTTCCAATTAAAAACCAGTCGGTCGTCTGTGCCAAACTTACCTTAGACACCAAATTGTTGAGTCAGAACCAATTGGGTTAGCCTACAATCCAGACTCTAACCTCTGAGCCTAATTAGGTCTTGCTTGATCGTGACTCGATCTTGACCCAGACTTAATCCTATTAGGCTGGTCAATTTAAGCATTGTTGATCCCATCTAACCAACTCTTGATTCGGTTTGATCAACCGCTTAGACCTAATTGAGCTACCCAAGCCCGAACCCAGTATTATGAATATGTCTTAGATCTGAAATTCTCAATTTTAGACCTAATTAATATTCCATAAACTTAATTCTTAATTAAGTTGGGTTCATAAACAAAATATGCACAATAAATCCTAGGGTTTCAGGATCTAGGGTTTTGCAGAAAGTAAGTTTTGGGTTTCTGATTAAGGACGAACACGCAGCACCCCTACACGTCATAAGAACACCCCATCGAATGGAAAGAGAGGGCCTTTAAACCCTTCTTCGTTCTTATGATCGGACGGCCAAGAGGAATGCCTTAATCAGGAACATTCAATACTACAAAACAGTTATAGATCTATATCATATATCTCATATACAAATTTAGATCTAACCAAGGCATATTTTGCATACATCTCATGTATCATAATCATGCATGTTTTCAGATCTAAATTATCACATAATAATCTGAAAAATTAGATTTAAATTGATCTAATCAAAATAAATTCTAATCTAGACAATTATGTAGAACTATTCTACAACTAGTCTAGTCATGCATCTATCATATCTCATATGATATTTAAAATTAAATAATTTTTATTTGCTGTTTATCAGATGTTATTATAACACTTATAATATCAAAAAACAGTAAATAAGAAGATCTAAAATATGATTTAATCATATTAAATCAAAGACATGCAAAACTATTCTATAGAACTATTCTATTCTAGAACTAGTCATGCATATCTTCATGTTCTTAGATCCAAATCATTTAATTTTAATTTTTCTGATTTCAGATCTGATCACATCTCATGTGACATCTAAAATCATGTTATTTTTTAATTAAAATAAAATTAAAATCAGATCTAAACAATTTTAGAACCATGGCTCTGATACCAGTTGAAGGGAAATCCTGATTTCCCGATCCAGGTTCGTCCAGATCTGATTAGATCAAGAGATATATTTCAAAAATTTTCTCTTGACCTTAATCAGATCTTGATATGTTTCAGATCTGATTCTTATTATTTTAATAAATAAAATAAAAGAAGATAAATTAAATCAAATTTCAATTTACCTGATTTGGGTAATCCTATTACCCTGTAGATGATCCTGATTGCAGCGGAAGGTTCTGGATCTTAGCCACGCAAGTGCCTGGCCTCTACCGGTATCCACTCGGGTTGGATCTGGAGATCCTCTTCTTCTCTATCACACCTCCAAAAATCAGATCTGGATCTGATCTGGAGGATCTTCAAAACTCTTTTGAAGATCTGCAGTCGTCCTTTTGCAGCAGCGCAGCCTTCTTGCTTTTGATCGCCTTTCCTTGATCTGAATCGCACCAAACTAAGTCCAAAACACTTTTGGACGTGGAGAGCAAGGGGAGAAGAGAGTATGGTATGGAGAAGGAGGGGAGAGGCAGCCTTGGACGTGGGAAATCTCTTTCAATAAGACTTTTTTTGATTAGGGTTGGGCGCAGGGTCTTATTTATAGACTAAGCGTGATCCAACTCTTCTTCCTCTCAACCAATCACAACCCTTTGTGAAATCAGATCTAAATCTGATTGGTTGAAAAAGAGACCCCTGGATTCCTCCTTAGAGGGTGCCTAAGACCAGTCAAACTGGATTCTTAGTAGAACTCTGATTGGAATCCTAAAGGGAGGTGGAGTCCTTGTCCAACAAGGACTCCTAGGCGCCTCCTACTTGGGCTCACGCCACCCTTGGCGTGCGCCCTTCTCCTTGCCAGGTTCTGGCAGGGGGACAAGCCCCCACCAGCTCTCCAATAGGTGCATGACATGTGGTCACAAGTCAAAGGATCAATGGTCAACGTTTGACCAGTCAACGGTAGACTTTTGACCAAAGTCAAAGAACAAGAAATGGCAGGTGACCAAAAATGGCAGGTAATGTCTTACAAATAAGACAACCTATTCTGACTTGGACAACCTCTAGTCAGACCATATAAAGGCCTCTGATTGAGCACAAACTCCTTTGACTCAGTCAGGACAACTTATTTGTGATAGTAAAAGAAGAACGTTAGGTTCAATTGAGTGCTAGCACGATTTCCTTGAAACTAATTGAATCTCATTCAGATCAATTGAACTGGATCAGTTCAATTGATGATCACCAGATCCAAACCCTTGTTTGTGTGACCCAGTTAGGTTCAGTTCTATATCGTAATGGGATATGTCATGATCTTTATCATAGACATCATCGAAACTCCTTTCGATGGATCAGAACTCTTCTGATTTGAACAGCTAGAATGATCGATCATCTAAATCATTCTAATTGCTCCCAAAATCCATCAGTGACACCTAGCAGTATATGGTGGCAATCCATCAGAGCTGAATGCGAACCTCTTGGTGCAGCTACCTGTGTGATTAAGTTCTTCTATCTTGAGCCCCGATCAGATTAGGGTTAAGGTGAACTCGTCAAACCCTAGTCTCTGTCATATGATGTAATCATTTGATTCGAGTCCAATGTGAAAATCTAAATAGAAACTCTTTCTATTATTTCACTCTACCATGGCCATGGATTTCTGGACTTGATTCTCATGATCATCATAGGGCTGCTCCTCTACCACCGAGGTAGATAGATCCCATCTTGATGCAATCCAGTTCCTACAATGAACATGCTATAGCCAACATACACCTCAGGGTTCCATATGGCTAGGAGACCGAGTAATGGTGTAGTCAAACTATAACACCCTCAAGGTGAACTGCCGATGCATCTCAGGTCAAAGAACCAGACACACTACTGCAGCATCGAGTCAGTCATTGACGAGAAGGTAGACTCCCTAATGACTACTCGAGGTGGTCACGCTCAATGCCCTCGTTCTCTAACGAGTACCTGTACTCTCGCTCCGGTGTCTCCACACCGTAGACTCAAGACTCATCTACTAAAGAGAAGCGATCGTACACCAACCTTCCGGATCAATCACCATCCTCGTGAAGATCCTATGGTCGGGAGTTGGTTTATGAGTTAATAATGATTATTCATGTCTTAAATTTTCAACTCTTGAAAATATGAATTATCATTATCATTAACTCAAAGGATGTATCACAGACACTAAATACACAGGTGTGATAGAAAATAACCCATTTCATTAATTATAGTCAAAATTATAATTTTGCCCCTAGAAGTGTATTACAAGTGTCAGCCAATTCTGGCTTCTAGGGCACATATATCTAACAGATCGGCCACTGCACTTTCGCCTCTTTCTTGACTAGAACTACTGCAAGGGCTGTCGGAGAGATTACCAGGTACAAAAATAATTCTTCTTTGGATTTAGGCTTGGCCAGTAGGGGAGGCGAGCCGAGGTAGCTTTTGAGTTCTTTAAATGCCTGTTGACATTCAGTATCCCAGTAGAAGTTCCTAGGCTGTTTGAGGACATGAAAGAAGGGCATACACCACTCGACCGACTTTGAGACAAAGCGGTTCAAGATGGCTACCTTTTTGGGTAGGCGCTGAACTTTCTTTATTGATTTTGAAATGGTCATCTCTTGAATGGCCTAAATTTTTTTTGGATTTGCCTCAATTCTGCACCTTGACACTATGAACCCCAAGAATTTTATCGAAGTTACACTAAAGGCGTATTTGGTAGGGTTGTAGGTGGTGTGGTGCTCCCAAGTCTTGGGAGGCCACAGGTGAAGCTAGGGTGAGGGCTCCGAGGAGGCTAGGATAGGTGTGGTCCTAGGGCTAGGACAAGAGTTATCCTAGGATGGAGGCGGCATGTAACTCTCCACGGATTTGAGATTCAGGTATTGAGGGCCTCAAGGGGCTTGGTTGGTGCTTCAGAGACCTAGGATTCAAGATGGAGCAAGAAACCAAGGTCAAAGAATCAAGACTGTAGAAAGAAGTTTTTCTACAGGTTAGCCAGCTTAGTCCAAAATTGGATCGGCTAAGACTCAGAGCATAGGCAAAATAGAGAGCTAAACATTCAAGACTGTAGGTGATAAGAATGCGATGTTATCGTTAAGACACCATGTTTATTAGTTTCATCCAACTTGTTAAAATAATTAAAAATAAGTAGATAGCAGTGAGTCAGATCGAATCCATAAAAAAGGTAGCTTTTTAGATTTGAAATATTTAATTTTCTAAAAAAAAGTAAAAAAAATTTAAAAATAAAATTTGAAGTCAAAAATTAAAAATTAAAATTATGAAGTAAAAATTAAATTATGTAGAAAAGTAAACTTGGTACTAAGATCTACTTATTAGACCTTAGCATCTACTTACAGTAAAATAAAGAACAATAATTAAAGTATAAAAATTAAATTATAATAAAAATAAAAAGCTAAAATTAAAGTGCTAAAAATAAAATTTATATTAATTAAAATTTTAGAATTTAAATACATAAAATTTTAAAAAAATAATAAAATAAAATAGCCTGATCTCTGATCTTGGATCGACATTGGTGGAAAGATGGTGTAGAAGCCCAGCTTTTTCTCTTGACACCAGTTGCCTTGAAGTAGCCATTAACCCAGAGCCTGACTTCACCCTATACCAAAGCTTCACTTTGATTGAAGATAATAAACTCTGAAGGCCTGGGGTCTTATTTATAGAGCTAGGAGGGCTGGAGAGTTTTCTTCTAAGTAATGTGGAACTAAGGAGCTCTTTGATCATCAAAATATGGAGAAATCTAAGTGAAAATTAGATTAAAAGGAGCCATTATTGAATTCTGCTGCTCTAGATGAAATTTGGCCATTCAATAAAAATCCAACGGACTAAAAATCATCAAAATCGGATGCATATCAGCCCAAATCGGGTTGGATTAAATTCTGACCATCCGATTGAGTTAATCAGGAGAGAATCTGGCCATCGGATCAAGTTCTGGATGTTTTAATCAAGTTAGAAGCTTCCTGAACTATTGGATCTTCATCGGCTGATTTTCTGACGGTCGGATCATGCTAGATCACTGAGCACTGTTCGAATCAAAGTAGGATTTATCGTGGACCATCGGATTTCCATTGGATTGAACACAGGCCATTGGATCATGCAATTATTGTAGCTATGGACTGCGTGGACCGGCTGCACTATATACCACAATGAATCAGCATCTCCTATCACTGAGTGAAAAGTCCAAAATGCCCTGTGAGCCATGATAGATTTTCTATGAACCCTTTAAGGGTCAAGGTTTACCACGTGTCACTCCGTGATTCGTCGGTTTCTGCTGAGCTGACGGTCCAACCTGGATCGTGGACTGACTGACGGCTTCCATGGTTGAGTTGGCTTGGGTTGGCGCATTTGGATGTGCTGATTTTATCGGCTTGGCTCAGCTTGGTGGCTTGGCTTGCGGAGTCGGCTAAGTCATTTTTTATTTATTTATTTATTTTTAATCTTTAGAAATTCATATCTTCTTCGTTTTAGCTCTATTTTGCTTCAAACTTATTTCATTATGATCAAAAAAATAAGCTCTTTCCATTGATAATAAAATTTTATTTTTTAATTTTTATTAATTTTTAATTATTTTTTTAATTAATAAAAATATTAATTTCTCAAAAATTATATATAAATTGATCATTAATTTTTAAAAATTAATATAAATTAATTAATAAATTAATACTTTTATTGATAAATTTAAGATACTTATCACACCCCCTAACTTAAGCTTTACTCATCCTCGAGTAAAGAAAGAATTTAGTTTTAAATACCTTTTAACTTTAGAATTTCAAATTTTATCTAAGCAATTTTCAAAATTGCCATTGATATTCAATAGAGCTTAAGTGAGATATATCATTGGGGTATTAATACTTATGAATAAAAAAATGAAGCAAAAGATATTAAATTTTTTAAACTTTTTTTAAATTATCCTATCTTTATCTTTGAATTATCTAAAATTTTATATAGGCAAGTGTATTGCTACTTCCACCCTTCATTTATTAGTTTTTATTTTCATATTGCCCACTTTTTTATGCGAATATCATTGCTTACTTAGGCAACGGAACCCGATTACTTAGTGAAAAGCTATTTTTTATTTTATTTTATTTTTAATATTGTATCACTATTGAGTGTCTTAATTCTTTAAGCTTTCTATTTGATCTATGTAGCGAGTCTTGGGCTAATGACTCCCAAACCAGTTGGCTTTAGGGCACTAGGTATAGAATACCCCTCGAGCTTACTAGCTCGAATCAAACAGGCTACGAGTTAAGACTAGCTTTACAACGAGCTTCTTTGCCCTTCCCATCTTTTGATGCGAAACTCAATGCTTGCTTAGGCAAAGAGGCCCGATTACTCAGTGAGAAGTACTTGGTAACTATTTTATTAAAAAAAGTTTTATATGAAAAAAAATATATAGTTACCCTACACAAGCCTATAAAATGTTGACTTTTCTTTGATGCTAGTAGAAAAAATTAGAAATGCTCAAGAAAAAACTTTTTATGTTCTAGACTTAATTCTTTATTGAATTTTTTTAATAATTGATTTCTCAATATCTCACAGATTCTCTGATCTGTGTATCAATTTTTTTTAGAAATGCTTAGTTTAATTCAATTCTTAAGTATAATCAGGTGTTTAAATACTAAATACTAACTTTTTCTAGGACTTAAAATTTTAAAATTTTTATTTTCCCCTCCAACTTAGTCGATATTGTCCTTAGTGAAGAGAAAAAAATAAAAGATGTAATAAAGAACATGAAAGAATACACCTGACTATATTTTTGGTCTAGCACATGCCTTTAAAAATTTAAGCTCTCCCTCCAACTTATTCAAATTATCCTAAAAAGAAAATCAAATAAAAAAAATTAAACTAAAAAAATTAAATATTGGATTGCCTCCCAACAAGCACTAAGTTTATCGTTTACCATCTTCAGCCAGACACAATGCAGCTTACTATCCTGTGTCAAATATTGGATTGACAAATTTTAATGGTTTTGGATTATCAATCTCAGGAAGATAATTTCTTATCCCTTTATTGATATGGTCATTGTTAATTTTAGGGACATAATTTGTGACCCTATTCTCAGACCCATGTTTATTAAGAATTTCTCCTATTTGTTCTTCTAAAATACTCATGAATTGAGTTTTTGTATTAGGAGTTAAGTTTGATTCAATGGATGCTGGAAGGGTGACTAAAGGCAATTTTAATTCTAAAGGTAAATTAATATGATCTTGTTTAAACAACTCCATTGATATTTCATTACATGTCTATTGATTTTTGTAAAAAGAACCAACTTCTAGGGTTGAAGGGAACAGGACATTAGGTTTATAAGTCTTGGGTAAATCATCTATTCTCTTTTTTCCTATGTCTATCTCATTTAAACTGGAACCAACATCAGTACTAATTTCTAGCTTGGGTTCTTCTATGTAGTTAGTCTCAGTACTAACCTATTCCTCTAAATTTTTATTTTAACTAGCATCAGTACTAGCCTTTTTCACCTAGTCTTTGTATGGATCTATAAGAATCCTATAGCTTTTAAGTTCAAGAATTACTTTGGTATTCTCATATTGAGGATTCTTAAGTGAGACATTAAATTAATAACTTGGTCTAGATGGTTGGTGGACATTAGGTGGGTTGTTTGAAATTGGTAGGCTCGATAATTGACCTAGTTCTCTCCTCATGTTAGATTCAACTAGTTATCCAATTTGAGCTTCTAGCCTGACGATAGATTGTTGTTGAGTCAGAATCAATTGTTGAAGTTGGTTAAATCTATTATCAGATAGATTGGTCAATTGAGGAGATGGGTATGAGGGCTAATTATGATGTGGTGGCTGAAAAGGCTTACTAGGCTGACCTCTATTATAAACATAGCTCTGGTATTGAGGTCTATTCTGATAATTTTGCACTGATGGGTTTGGGTCTGAGCCTGAGTCTATTATGATTTTCAAGAAAAATTGGGATGGTTTCTCCAGCCAGAGTTATATGAATTTGAAAATGGATCATTAACCGACTTGGAGTAGCCTTTAGCAGCTTGGACTTGTTCTTGGATAAAAGATGAAAACTGTGCAGTCATAGGATATTTACTCACATGATGGATTGGGCTAGCACAGATTGAATAAATATCTTGATAATCAAAAGTTGATGTGAATTATGCAGGAGATTGTTGACCTAGGGTTAAGACTTGATCTAATTTTTGAGCAAGAAAGTCCACTTTATTTATCAAATTTGAATCAGTCTTAGGACTAGATTTTAGATATTTAAATTCACGGATCCCTGCTCAGGTTTGGTAGAAAGATAACGAAGCATGGTTAATTGAGTTTTCACTTAGGATTTCAAATTAGATATAGGCTTCATCCTCACTCTTGTTCATGAATGCACCTCCATAGGATGCATCTACCATCTGTTTGTATTGGTCTCCTAAACCCTCATAGAAAGCTTGAACTATTTACCACTTAGATAGACCATGGTGTGGGCATTTTCTAAGAAGTTTCTTAAGTTTCTCCCATGACTCGTGAATCTATTATCTTGGAAGTTGAGCAAATCTAGTGATAGCTCACCTCATAGTATTGGTTTGGCCTATGGGGTAAATTTATTTTAAGAAATTCACTTTGCAAGTCAGTCCAAGTTTTAATTGGTCTTCCTATTATGCCAAGCTAGTACTTGGCTTTGTCTTTTAATGATAAGAAAAATAAAATTAGTCTGAGGGCATCATTAGTTAAATTTTGAATTTTATCATAGAGCAGATTTCTATGATTTCATCCAGATGTTTATAAGGATCTTCATTGGTGTTCCCATAGAAAGATGGAAGCATCTGGATTGTAGTTGGCTTGATCTCATAGTGGATAGCATGAATTTTAGGTAATTGGATATATGTCGATGGATTATAGGTGAAAGGAATAAAGTAATCCTTCATCTGCTTAGGTGGTTCTCTAAAATTTTCGGCCATTTGGTTATCGGATTTTATAAAATTCAGCCTTCTAATTTTATAGTTGGATTCAACTAGATCAGGTAAAGCGATTTTCTACCATGCATGCCCTGGTGCAATCCTAATGTATTATTCAAATATTTTTAGATTTTTTTTAAAAATTTTTTTATGTATATTTTTTATTATTTTATTATATTATTATTTTTTAAAAAAATTAAATTATTTTAATTATTATTTTTAATTTAATTTAATTATTATTTTTAATATTTTCACTTAGTTTAATTTAATTTTTATTTTATTTTATTTTATTTTATTTTTAGAGGAGAAAGGAGAAGAAAGAAAGAAAAGTTCTAAAGAAGAGGTCCTAAGGAGTCCTAGAACTAAGAAGAGAGAGAACAATTAAGTTTAATTAGATTTGATTTTGGTTAGCAATCAAGTTAATCAATCAATTCTGATATGGTTATCCTAGATCTAGATAGCTCCTAACTGCCAAGTATTAGATATATGTGCCTTAGAAGCCAAAATTGGCTGACACTTGTAATACACTTCTAGGGGCAAAATTATAATTTGACTATAATCAATAAAATGGGTTATTTTCTATCACATATGTATATTTAATGTCTATGATACATCCTTTGAGTTAAAGGTAATGATAATTCATATTTTCAAGAGTTGAAAATTTAAGACATGAATAATCATGATTAACTCATAAAATGCTCCCGACCATAGGATCTGAAGGAAAATCCTGATTTCCCGGTCCAGGTTCGTTCAGATCTGATCAGATCAAGAGATATATTTCAAAAAATTTTCTCTTGATCCTAATCAGATCCTAATATATTTCAGATCTGATTCTTATTATTTAATAAAATAAAATTAAAAGATAAATTAAATTAAATTTAATTTACCTAATCTGGGTAATCCTATTACCCTGTTGATGATCCTGTTTGCAGCGGAAGGTTCTAGATCTTAGCCACGCAAGCGCCTGGCCTCTACCGGTATCTACTTGGGTTGGATCTGGAGATCCTCTTCTTCTCTATCACACCTCCAAAAATCAGATCTGGATCTGATTTGGAGGATCTTCAAAACTCCTTTTGAAGATCTGCAGTCGTCCTTTGCAGCAGTGCAGCCTTCTTGCTTTTGATTGCCTTTCTTTGATCTGAATTGCACCAACCAAGGTCCAAAACTCCTTTTGGATGTGGAGAGCAAGGGGAGAAGAGACTATGGCATGGAGAAGGAGGGGAGAGGCAGCCTTGGGGCATGGGGTTTCTCAATTGAATTGCTTTTTTTTTTTTTTTAATCTGAGTTGGGCGCAGGGTCTCTTTTGTGAAATCAGATCTAAATCTGATTGGTGGAAATAGAGACCCCTGGATTCCTCCTTAGAGGGCGCCTAAGATCAGTCAAAGTTGGTTCTTAGAAGAACTCTAATTGGAATCCAAAAAGGAGATGGAGTCCTTGTCCAACAAGGACTCCTAGGCGCCTCCAACTTGGGCACACACCTAGGGTGGCGTGCGCCCTTCTCCTTGCCAAGTTCTGGCAGGGGGACAGGCCCCCACCAGCTCTCCAATAGGTGCATGACATGTGGTCAAAAGTCAAAGTATCAATGGTCAACGTTTGACCAGTCAAAGGTAGACTTTTGACCAAAGTTAAAGAACAAGAAATGGCAGGTGATCAAAAATGGCAGATAGTGTCTTACAAATAAGACAATCTTTTCTGACTTGGACAACCTCCTATCAGACCATATGAAGGCCTCTATTTGAGCACAAACTCTTTTGGCTCAGACAGGACAACTTATTTATGATAGCAAAAGAAGAACGTTAAGTTCATTCGAGTGCTAGCACGATTTTCTTGAACCTAATTGAATCTCATTCAGATCAATTGAACTAGATCAGTTCAATTGATGATCACCAGATTCAAACCCTTATTTGTGTGACCCAGTTAGGTTTAGTTCTGTATGGTAATGGGATATATCATGATCTCTATCATTGACATCATCGAAACTTCTTCGATGGATCAGAACTCTTCTGATTCGAACAGCTAGAATGATCGATCATCTAAATCATTCTAATTGCTCCCAAAATCCACCAATGACACCTAGCAGTATATGGTGGCAACCCATCAGAGCTGAATGTGAACCTCTTGGTGCAGCTACCTGTGTGATTCAGTTCTTCTATCTTGAGCCCCGATCAGATTAGGGTTTAGGTGAACTCGTCAAACCCTTCAAACCCTAGTCTCTATCATATGATGTAATCATTCGATTCGAGTCCAATATGAAAATCTAAATAGAAACTCTTTCTATTATTTCACTCTACCATGGCCATGGATTTTTGGACTTGATTCTCATGATCATCATAGGGCTACTCCTCTACCACCGAGGTAGATAGATTCCATCTTGATGCAATCCAGTTCCTACAATGAACATGTCATAGCCAACATACACCTCAGGGTTCCATATGGCAGGAGATCGAGTAATGGTGTAGTCAAACTATAACACCCTCAAGGTGAACTGCCGATGCATGTCAGGTCAAAGAACTAGACACACTACTGCAGCATCGAGTCAGTCATTGACGAGAAGGTAGACTCCCTAATGACTACTTGAGGTGGTCACGCTCAGTGCCCTCGTTCTATAACGAGTACCTGTACTCTCACTCCGATGTCTCCATATCGTAGACTCAAGACTCATCTACTAAAGAAAAGCGATTGTACACCAACCTTCCGAATCAATCACCATCCTCGTGATGATCCTATGGTCAGGAGCAATTTATGAGTTAATAATGATTATTCATGTCTTAAATTTTCAACTCTTGAAAATATGAATTATCATTACCACTAACTCAAAGAACGTATCACAGACACTAAATACACATATGTGATAGAAAATAATCCATTTATTGATTTTAGTCAAAATTACA